>JARKHS020013136.1:102500-367500 GCA_030143305.2 Amblyomma americanum | reverse complement strand
CGTAGCAAGACACAACCACCGTTCGATGGCTGCATTCCAAACCGAAGAGAAAAAAAATCAATTAAAATTATTTACCGGTCGTAGGATAGTACCACGGGGTGATTCACGTATAATAAAAGCTAATGCGTCAAAACAGAGAAGAAAACACGTTGCAAAGTATTTGATGTCTGTACTCTTCTTATGTGACCAAGAGAATGTCACGATGAGAGTCAATCTGCTTCAAGAGTTCCGCGCCAGCTTTCACGAAAGTGCTTCGCAAGTTGTCACTCGACGTCGTATAACGCGGTTATGCGCCGAGTGTTTCCAGAATATTGCGTGGCGCCTTACCAGTATACTATGCAGCGTCTAGCGCACAAATAACGACGCCGAAGAGGAAACAGTTGGGGACCCTTTCCTAACGAGATTAGTTTAGGTCGTATTTGGGGAGAACGCACGAACAAGGAAACCTTTGAAATCGTCGCATTTGGTCTATTTTTTCTTTATGTTCTCATGTATTTTCACAGCGGTTTATTCCTACTGCGTATATTTTATTACCAGCACTCCTTATGCTAAAATGCCAAACTTCATGATTTAGTTCCAGATCGATTCTTTTTCTTTTACGTTTATCATTATCGTTCGCCTTCTTGAGTGATCCCTTCCCAGGTCGAGCTAGAGCGGAAATTGAGACACGCCACCCGACTTCAAACTCAGTGAACTATCTCGGGTGTTCACTTCCGATGGCGTGCTTCCTCCGCCTCCTAGCCTCTTTCTAATTCATGGCTCCTGGCAGCGGAACGGTCCTCCCTCCACTTCCCACCCAGGTCGCGATTCCTGCTCTGCATGCATGGCACGGCTGGGTCTCCCTCGAGGAGGCCAAAAATATATTTGAACAGTTCATTTCGCCAGAGAAGTATTCATGTTTTTCTTTCAGTTTTCTTGCTCGCTTCTACCGATTTTTTTTCTGTCGCAGATTTCTATATTATTATTGGCTCTTTTCGATTCCTTATTTTAAAGTTCGGTGCAAAGGAGACGATTGCTAGTGCTGTTGGGACAATTTAAACCACTTGCAGTTTCTTTCTTCGTCTTGTCTGGTAATTTCTCACTCGCATTCTATTGTTTTTGTTTTTTTACTTCTAGGGTGCAAAATAAAGAATTAGGGGACTGTAACTTGCGGATTAGCTTGCTTCGCCTTCTTTGATAAGCCCTTAGTCCGGTTCCCGCTTGAACACATGCTGCCATTGCGTCTATAATGTCCGTAAAGCCAGTGACAGGAACGCCTATTCACTGGCGTCAACTGCGCTCCCCTGTTGCCTGGACGGCCAGCCTTGCTTCGTGATTGTTTTTTTTTTACTTTCTCATTTCAATTCTGCCTCTGGGATTTGCAGCAGAACCAAACCGTTTTTCTTGATAACTTTTATTTTTCCTCAGAATTTTGTTGTTGTTTGAGCACTTCGGAAAGCAACTTCTAGTATAGTACTTGGAAGGGATCACTTGCAACGATGCACATCCTGGCGCTGTGGTTTAGCAACTAATCATGAGGAAGGTAATATCGTACAGGGACGTTTCAATAGAAACGCTGGTTTTGTGTAAACCTGAGGGCAATTTATGGAATCCCGGATTCATTTGCTCATTAACTTGAGGATTTAAGGAATCCCGGATTAACTAGACGACAGTGCCAGGCACGTACTCTCTCTCAGGACTTCAGGAAACAGAATGGCACCACTCGTTCTTTTTTTTTAATGCACCATGATTTGTGTCGTGAGCAGAGCTGTTATTTGCGTGACTTGAACAGATGTTGGCGGTGTGGAACAACCTCACCGTCAACATCAAATTGGCAATGGATCATCACCGATTCCTGCCTGCCATAAAAATCATTATGAATCATGCTGAACGCCGCTGTTATGCTCACCCTCTGTGTAATGCTATATATCGTAGTTTTTTTAAGGTAAATTGACAACTAAATAAATTGGACAACTAGCGTGAAGCACAGCCTTTCTGGCGACGTTAACTCGGCAGGGACTGTTACCCCACTAATTGCATCCACACTTCGCCATCCCTCCCTGCTTTGTTTAATTTTAAACTCTGTCTACTTGTAATTTTCTCTGCTTGAGAAAACGTACGTTCCAGCTCTATTTCGTACTTCCCTCAAACGCTCTGTAAGTGAATCAGAAAAATAGAAACGAGTCTTCTTGATGAAAGACATGAGAGCGCAAAATGGCAACACGGACGAGTAAGGGAAGCAGCGCTCGTCCTGTTCCCTTACTCGTCCGTGTTGCCATTTTGCGCTCTCATGTCTTTCACGAATACGCACCAACAAGCCCAGTTGCAAGAACTTCTTAGTGAGTCTTCTTGATCTCCAGTGCCCCGTTCAGGTAAATATCAATGCTTCCGAAATATACTAAAAAAATTAAGCTTTTTGGCCTTAATGTTTCCTTATTAGGTGATTCTTCCCGTCATTAATAACAGTGCGTAAGCCGTGACGTCGCCGGCGGCCAATGACGGGCCTCTTCAAGCGTACCACGTCTGCAGGTGTCTCGGAGGCGTGAGAAATGCGTCCCCAGGGGGCGCAATTAATCACGGTGCCAACTAACCAAGCAATGCCTTCAGTACCGCCACCCCCATTACTGGGCCTCTGTCGGCACACAATGCGGCACCGCACGGTGCAGCCTAGGATGCACCTCGGCGCCGTACTACTGTGCAACGACCGCCAGTTCATCTTCCAGAGTTGCCGCCGCAGTGTCCAATTTACGATGGCGCATGGCGTCTCGTTTTCCTCGTTTGGAATTGGCTCGACTGCGAGGTCCTGACCTTTCCACGCTTTAGCTCTATTAATTTATGGTTATTTTGGGAGTGATATAATAAAAATAATTGGTTTTTTTGGGGAAAGGAAACGACGCAGTATCTGTCTCATATATCGTTGGACACCTGAACCGCGCCGTAAGGGAAGGGATAAAGGAGGGAGTGAAAGAAGAAAGGAAGAAGAGGTGCCGTAGTGCAGGGCTCCGGAATAATTTCGACCACCTGGGGATCTTTAACGTGCACTGACAACGCACAGCACACGGACGCCTTAGCGTTTTTATGGAGGAAAAACGCGAGAATCATTTTTTCAGTCACTTTATTTCGCGGTATTAGACCACTGCGTTCGTTTCCGCGCTTCAACAGTGCCTGCATAGCCTCTGAAAACCATAAAGATTGTCCTTTAACCATGCGCACGCAGTTTTTAATAGGTGAATGCTGTGGTGAGCACACAGCAGCACCGCCGCAGCTGATAACTAGCTGCTAAGTAAATGCCAAACCGGGTGGATGTTAGAGGTATGTAGAGTTTAAACAAAAACAGTAAGATTGCGAATAATGAGTTTTATTTCAAAGAATACCCAGCGCGTGAAATTTTCTGGCAGGTCATTTTTATTCACCTCAACAACTTTAACTTGCAACACGAAAATGAGGAGGGGGGGGGGGGGCTCATTGTATTAGCTAAAACATAAACCGCCTTGCATACGAGAGTCAAATGCGTTGCCAACTCGTAATATATGCGTATATCTATGTGGCACATGTTCGACCAAACATTTCAGCTGTGGACTGAACGAATTTTCCTTACGATGCAAGCTTCTTAATTTCGGCGCTTTTTTACCAGCAGGTGAGAGAGTGTACAACAGCAATGACGCTAATTGGTTATCGCAACTATCCTGGGCATTAACAAAGAGGAATAATTATCCCTGTGCTTAGAATAACATGGACATGCATGCAAACAAAGGCGCCGTTAGGCAACATTAAATATTTTAGATAACCAACTAAAATAAACCAGCAGAATTGTTCGTAATCTCTAATGACACTTGCGAGAAAAACAATACGCAATCATAGGAAGAGGCAGCAATTTCATGCGTGAACATCATCGCGGTGACCACCTGCCAGTCCCATGTTCTGGCGTACTGCCTCAAGCGCAGGATGGTCCCCTCCACAGGTTCAAGCACTCTCTGGTCAAATGGCACCATCCTAGGGCCAGGTGAGAAGATTATCAAAGGTGCTGAAGTCCGTGTCTGCGCCCTGGTGTGATGATGATGGTGATGGTGATGCTTTGTGTTGTTGTTGTTGTTGTTGATGATGATGATGATGATGATGATGATGACCTTAAGCTTAATGGCGCATTTTGTTTCGTTCCTGTGCCTTTCGTCTTCGTTTTTTCGCGTAGTCTTTTTTTTCGTTCTTCGCCTCATTAGCCAACTAAATCAACCTTGCGCTGCGAAAACTGCAGTCGCTATGTGCCACCCGCCTTCTCATTTCTCAAGGCACGATCGTCCAAGATGTACGCACCCCACACGAGGTGCGAGGATTAGGTATACACTGGACGCAGCAAGGCAAAGGATATTAAGAATCGGGCCCACGATCTTTCTCATTTGGAAGTTTGAGTAGCTTCCGAAAAAAGCTCAAGCGACTAATCCCGGCTTCTCTGAGTATCGCGTGAACGAACACACTGGGGGGTTTCTACCGCGGTCAGATACAAGATCGCTCCGCTGGCTCCGACCACACTTGAGGCCACGAAGAATAAGGGGATATGGGCTGGGCATCATTGGAAGTAGGGGAAGTTCACAGTAGGATATTATATCAAGATCGTCTGAGGAAATTGGACAATAGCAGGTGGGCAGCTAAGGTATTTAAATAGTTATACAGAAAGAGCGTTCACTCACAATGGCGGAAAAGAACTAGGAAACTAACCAGTAAGTATGCCGGACTCGAGGACAGAGAAAGAAAGAGGAATAAAAGACAGGCAGAAAACGTGGAAGGTAAGAACTCGATTAATTCAATGGAAAAGAAACATAGTGTAGAACTATATCGATACTGCAGGGAAAATGCAGATCAGGAAGGAATCGTTCTATGATAAGTTATGTCTAAAATGACCAAATCTGCTTATATTGTGATTAACTCATTACTCTATCGCGATATATCATTAAGACGGAGCTGAAGTGTCCCCCCCCCAATTTTTGCTGTGCACCTACAAAAGCGTATTCGGACGACTAAGCGAAAAAATTTAGCATATCGTCACCGGTTTGGAGCCGACGCAACAGCTTTTTTTCAGAGAGGCTACGAAGTTGCATACATGACGACAAAAAATAATAAAATTGCAACTGGAAACCTAGGAACAAGGCATATAAAGAAGCATAGTAGCATAAGTGATTTGGCGCGCTTTAGTGAACAATAAAAATTGGAAGACAAAATGCGCAGCACCAAGATTTGGGATTCTCCGGCTATCTGATTGCAGGTATTCATTTCAAAACAATGTTCAAAAGTGAACTGGGCCGGGCAGCCTTTGGTGCCCTCCATTGGCGCACTTTTTTTTCATGCCAACGATGATGCTATGACCGCCTTTCTTGCACGAAATAGGACACGTGGTCTCGGAACTGCTGAAGTATTTAGAACTGTTACTTTTTGGGCTCCGCAAAACATTCTTCGAGACTACCAAAAAATAAACTAAAAACTGTGATGCCAAGAACGCACAGCAGTGACGCAACCGAAGACAGTGCAATAGCCTACACTAATGCGTTCGCAGCTTCGCTCCGTTTTTTTTTCTTTTTTCACGAATTTTTTTTTGTAGCAAAGCAATCAGCGAGCTCATCAGACAGCGTCAGCAATTTCCAGGTCCATTACTCTCTAAGAATGAGTCGAGCAGATTGCAAAACACGCCAGGACGTTCACCACGGTGACTGCAAGACAAGTTCTGAGTCTACACACTCGGTTCTCAGTCAAACGGCAAAACGGTGCAAACTTAGAAGGCGACACAAAGGCAGACTCTCCAGGCTGTTCTTTGCGCAAACTTTGTATTAGGAGCAGGCACCTCACACTTGATTCCTGGCTCCAAGTGAAGAAGCTCGGAGCTGTATACAAAGCTCTTAGCCTGAGGAAGTGCTGAAATGCGCCGAATAGTCTTTCATCTTAAAGCATACGTAAACCGCCATATAAGCGCGCACCAATCCATCGTGTGTTGCGATATACTTCGAGTACCTCTTGCAAAGCGAAACACAACGGCTCAGCTTCCTCGCACAGCAATGCTCCCCCGGGAACGTCGCTCAGGTTCACGTTGTCATAAGTTTGTAGTGGCCTGCCTCGCCGCATGACAAATAAGACGCGGAGCGGGTTGTGCAAATCACAGTGGACAACAGCTTCAATAGTAAAGGTCATCCCGGCTATCAATCATGGCGTCGAAATAAGCTGGAAAGCTGACCAAATTCTCAGTCTAGTTGATTGGATGAATTAATCAGAGGGATTTGCAAATCTAAAGCCTTGTTTGATAAGTTTTCTTTCCTTTATGTTTTATTTTGCCTATTTATCAATGCAGCGGCAGCGTGAGCGGTGAAAGCGGATATCCGGCAGTGTCACTCAGCCAGCTCTGTTATCAAGGTTTATCAAAGTAAGGAATATAACGATGATTATGAATTTTTACGGTGCAAGGCATCGATGGCCAAAGAGCGCCATAACACAAGGTAATTTCGACTTTTCAAGGCGGAGTCAAAGACCTATTTCCCAAGCATTTCACCCTAAATAAGCCGAGCACCAGACCAGGGAAAAGCTTGTATCCATTGTATCACGATGGGTACCCGGTGGCACTGGGGATCGAACCCCGCACCTCCCGCATGCGAGGCGGATGCTCAACCACTTAACCACCGCTGCAGTCAAAGTAAGGAATAACAAGTGCCAAATAGGCAATAGTAAATGAAGGAAAAGGGAAGACTACAAGATGGTGCCTTTAGTTTTCTAGGTCTGATGACGTGTGCTGCATCTAAGCATTAGGAGAATTACTGAGTGTTCGGATAACACTAGTATGGCGGCCGTCATAACGGTTCGCCATAGGCAGCCATTCCACAAAAAAAAAATAGACAGCTTCACGAATTGGTCTTCTTGTACAAAAGCACGATAAATCCCGCCTTCGCTCGCAGGGGTGCTGTTGAACAGAATTTGGCTACGTCGTGCCAATATACATGCACTTTCAAAAAGCATGCAGGCAAAGCAAACTTTCGAGTGCACGTGCAAACTTCCCAGTGCGATAGCGCCGATGTTAATCGCGTTTTCGAAATTCTAAAAACGGATATGGCTATTCCTAACGACCGGCTATAAAGCTCTAATTGCAACTAGACGCCTAACTCCAATACTTAAAAAATAATTATCAAAAGTTAGTTAACCCGCTTACTGATTAGGGCGATTCACCAGTTTTGTGGTGTCCGCCGGTATTGGCAACACTATGGCAAAAAAGCCATATTTTTACCTCAAGAAACTTATGTTTGAGAATTAAAGTCTTCTCTGAAACACCTGGTAGATCCTCGTGATATAAAGATTAATCCATTACTTTTTTTTAGTTTTACACCGGTGAATCAGCCGCCGCGGTGGCAGAGTGGTTATGTCGTTCGGCTGCTGGCCCAAAAGACACGGGTTCGATCCCGGCCGCGGCGGTCGAATTTCGATGGAGGCGAAATTCTAGAGGCCCGTGTACTGTGCGATGTCAGTGCACGTTAAAGAACCCCAGGTGGTCGAAATTCCCGGAGCCCTTCACTCCGGCGTCTCTCATAGCCTGAGTCGCTTTGGGACGTTAAACTCCCATAAACCAAACCAGACCAAACCAAACCGGTGAATCGTTCCCTGACAAAGTTGCCAACAGAGACACTTGGGCTCTATCACTCGCAGTTTTCTATTTTAACATAGTATAAAAGCAGTTCCTATCGGCGACAAAACCAGCCTGGCTACATGCTTCTTTGTATGCAAGCTCTGCGCGATTCTTTCATTTTTCTCATTATCAGTTGTTTGTGAAACAGACAGCGACGTGACACGGCGATAAAGCGGAGACGGGAATAGCTTAAGCAAAATCAATGCACTCTGCTACAGAAGGATTGCATCAGCGATGAGTCAGGCTATGCTTTTCTTACTTGCGCATGCAGTTTGCTCAGTGTTTATGTAATCCGTAGAGGTACTGCAAGTTGACGAAAGGCTCCGGCAAATATAAAGGTGCTATTTGCATTGCATAGAGCCCAGCATGGCCCCACCCCTGTGCTACAGGGCAGTGTTCATGGCTTCGCAACAGGTATGTGTCAGAGCAGCCAGCGCGTTATGTAAAAGAAAAGCTCATCTAGTATTCCATTCTATGGTTAGCATGTCGGCATAAATTTCATTATCATACACATTCGCCCAATGTTAGCTAGTTTCGCTCATAGCGACAGAGGCCCATGAAGAGTAGTTTCCGCGCAGAGAAACTGGTTTTGCTCAACTGCTGAACTCTCTCGCAAGTGGCTTCCATACCTAAAAAGGCGTTGTTCTTATTCGCAGCTACCCTGAGTTTAAAATAACGCCACTTGCTTAAACTAAACCAAAGCTACTGCCAGAGCGAGTTTCTTGGTATCCTGGTAGTTCTAGTGTTAAAAGAAGCAATTTCGTGAATACTGCAACGTTATCCCGGCGTTTTCCAGGTTCCCATACTGTGAAATGTTAATCTAAGCAGCAATGAGTTCAGTGTCAGGAGCGTGCATTTTGTTGTCAAACCACGACTTACCACCCAAGAGGCGAACCCGTCGCCCGCAGTCGTATAGCGTAGAGAGAGGGTGAAATCTTTGAGACAGGAGATGTATTCGATAATTGCGGCCTCTAAGTTTCTTCAGGTGCTGCCTTAATTCTAACCTAAAAGAACTTTTTAATTGAAGTCAGAGTCAGCACTTCTTCGTCAGTTTCTTAGGAAATATAAAATATATTTTTCCTTCCGTCATACAACCGTTGCAAATACCGTTTTAGTTTAACTGCCGTGTTTTGCGCTTTTTTCGCGCCCTGAGTACTGAATTCCGAATACAGCACTTTCATGTCCACAGTACAGCTGATATGATTCCTACCATGGTGCATCATTACAAAGTATAACCTTTTTAAAAATATACGGCATGCCAGATTCGCTTCTGTGCCATGCATTTTAGCTTAAAATATCAGCGCTCCAAATACCTCTCTAAAGTGAAATAAGTTTTCGGTGTCACCATTTCAAAGCTTAAGACTTCCAGAGATGCTAGCGAGCCGAACTACACAGCTTAAAAGCAAAAATCTTGTACTGCATATTTTGGCGAAGAGTCTACGCATCTTCCTGAAGCGTGTGATGGCCTACAAAGCATTTCTTCAGTACTGGGTTTGGAAAAGCCTGCATTGATGTTTTGAACGATCTTTTACACATGCATAACCATTACTTCACCATTTTCTCTCTAAGATGGTTCATTTTCAACAGTGTTCTTTTGTACACCTCAGCAAACTCAAAATAATTTTTCTATATCAATTGCACGTGTAAGAGTAGAAAGAACAGCTCGGAAAACATATATTTCTTTGTTTCTCATTTTAATAAAATGCATCGATATTAGTCACAAAAATAATAAATGCATCATTATTGTTTGGCTCTGGAATCAATCCCGCTTTAACAGTATATAAAAGCATGCTGAAAAAAAATGCTATATGATGACCACCAGCACCTCTTCGCTTCATAAGAGCAAAAAATTTTCTATACATCGACAGTGGAGATAAGAATTTATGCATTTTCTTTGGCGAAGAAGTATCATGGGCGCGTCGGATTCTTACTGACAGGTTTCGACAGAAATGCGGCTGTCTTGAGGCTATGAGTTCCAGCGCCACAACACTCGGCCGAGGTCTCCACACACTGCTGCCACGGAAAACATGTACTTTGGTTCCGGACAGCGTCTCACTTAACTGACATCGCTGGAACGACGTGCACGCAAATCTGCATTAGCGCTGCATTTTGAATGTTTTCCGTCATAAAACTTGCAACCGCAATTAATCGTTGCCTCGCGGAAGCACCATTGATGTGCCCAGTCTCCCCCCCCCTCCCTCCATTAGTGTCAAGAACATTATTAAAAAAAGTGAACGTTTTGCACTTCAATTTCACCCTGGTCAAATGTTTAGGCGTATGGCTTCCTTCGGATAGATGCCAATAAGTAATTGCTCCCTTATTACGATTTCACCCTGAAATTCCACTGCGTTCTGAAGAGTATTTGATTACACGCCGGCTCATCAAGGAAAGAATGTTTAAATTATTGTTTAACACAGCACAGACAGCCTGCCGAAACTGTACGATCTACTGATATAATTCAACGAAACAAATACCCACAGACAACACTCCTGCTATCTGTCTGTGGCCCTCACAGAATGTACCTTCTTTATAGAAGCCGTACTTTACAGAGGCCTAGCTGCGGCCGATGCCCCGACAGTTCCAATAAGGGAACCGTACCGAGAACAAATTTCATGCTCGAGCTCAACCTTCCCTTCGTGCCTAGATAAACAGAAGCACACCCTTAACGACTGCTTTATGTATCCAGAAAAGCCTTCCTAATAAAATCGACGGCCGAAACAAATCTCGGCACAGCATTCTGTTATGATGCCTTCATTGACATCCTGATAAGCGTTATTAGTCGCGAGCACTAGGACTACGCGAGCGAGCTGCCACGTGGACCTAATTCAACGCCGATGCGCGACTGCTTTTATGCGCCAGCATACGCGTGAGCGGGAGATCCCGCGCTCGTGACGTCATAGTTCAGAACAAGACATAGCGGGAAATAGAAAGCGAGCACGAAGCTTTCCCTCCCAACCGCAAGCTCTGCTCTCAGGAGGGACGCAGTGGAGACCAGTTTTCGACGTGTTATGAAAGTAGAGGGGAAGGGGAAAGGGAGGCAAGGAGGGATGCTGCGAATGGCAGACCGGACGTCGGGGGCTCTCGGAAGACAAGCAGCCATGAATCACGTCAGCGGCGATGTGCATTGACGTTCCCCAAAGGCGCGTCGAGGTAGGGCTTGTTTCTCTAACAGGCACGCGCACCCCGGCGGCCTCAGAAAGTCCTCCTTCCTGGTCGCGCTTATAGCAAGCTGTCTCGCAAGCAAGGCCAACCGTGGCCAAACTCTGCGGAGCGCAGTGCTCGAGTGCCTCGGGGCACCACCGCAAAAGAAGAGGAGGGGGGAACATGACCGTTTGTCGTCTTTGAGTTACGAGTAGTGGTAGAGCGTAGTTCACGTGGTGAAGCCGCATTTGCATAATTGGGTTGTGCTCTTGTCACGCGGCGGTGGTTGTGCTCCCACCGACTCACTCACCAGCGTGGCATAGCTGTGCCTTGGAGGGGTGCACGCGGTGGGGTTTCTTTCCCGCAGCGCTTTGTTCCTCCACCCCGACGACAGCGACTCGAGTATTACTCAGGACGTTTACATTTTTAGTTGCTTTCTTCTTACCTTTTTTTTGCGTCGCGACCGCAGCATCCTGTTTGCACGGCAGATCGCAGCGAGTGTCGGGCAGTGTCTCGCAGCCAACCGTCTAACTTTGATGAGCCGTGCCACTTCCAATAATGAATGCGTTTGCATGCTGGGGCACGTCATCGGGTGCGTGCTCGAGTAAGTTTTGCTTTGACTCCTCTCAACGAAGAGATTGGATAATATAATTTGGCAGAGAGTCACTCAACCTAACCTTTGTTTTTTTTTGTTCTTAAGTAGTGTACCATGCTCATCTCCGGGTTTCTAGTTGCGCTCCGAAGCTTTTACAGAATGTGGACAAAGCTCGTCCTGCCTCAGATTAAAACTGTAGCAAGTGTTTATGCTACGGATTAGACGACACGAAGAAGAGCTTCCCTATTCATCCTTTAGCTACTAATTTTAACTGTCAGGATACGAGAAAGTGCGCACAATCAACTGCTTTGCGCAGGGATACCTCTACATGAGACTAACACGACGCATTTTCTCACGGTAACGTAACTGCACTTAAAATGCGTTGTGCCATACAGGCTGCAATAATTGTGATTCTGGTTTAAATGCTGTTAAGCGTGATTCTTTTTGAAAATTTGTGAAAACAACGCTAAATTAGCCTACTCTCTCCTTCATAAGTAACGGTCGAAACACTTATGTGGAGCATGCACTGCGCAAAACAGTTACTGGTTTGTTGCTCATTTGCAGATACAACTTCACAGATGAGATTAAAGCCGGTTGGCTCATCGCCGTACGGCCTATTGCTTCCCTTACCTCTCAAAGTCCGGCTTGCAACCAGCTGCGACCGAAACCCTTCCCGGATAGCTCTAGATTCGTCGAGATTTCAGGCAGCCCATTTACATATTAATGCGGCAAGTTTCAACAACTTCGTCCTTCGGCGCTTGAGCAGGCGGCGTTCTGCTTGTTCGCATTGCCAGTGAGAGAAAGTCAGTCACGCTGAAAACCTGTCGAGCGACTATCTGCCAAACGCGTATTCGAGCGAATGGTCGTCTTTGTCACAGCGAGTCACTGAAAGCGAGGTTGAGATTAAGCAAGTCTTTTGCATGCGTCGCCAATGTGAACCAGTGATTAGACCACTGTTTCTATCAGTTTTATTTCAGTTTCAAATTAATTTTTTTTATTCAATGCGAGTGTCTGAAAATAACTGCTGATTGCTCAATGGGGACTTACGCCTTTTGTAAAACGCCCTTTATTTTTTTGTCACCAAAGTTTTCGACACTCGCTAATACGAGACAGATTTCCACAGAAGCCAGAAACGAAGCGCAGTCATGTTAAGGCCATTAGGCGTGTTATGCGGGTTAACTTCACTGGAGCTTGTTATTCAGTCCGTTGCTAAGGGCATAAAAAGCAAAGCATTGTCAGAGCTCATCGCGATTTCAAAGGATTAGTCGCCACCATAGGTTAAAGCATTAAGAAATAAATACTCACTTATATATTTTGGTGGCGCTCCTCTTTGATCATTTCTGTTTGTGCATGGACGTCTGTTGACCTCCGTCGCCCATCTCGATATTTCAGCTTCGTAAGCATCCTTAGCGCACAGTTAATTATCGTCAGTCTGAAGAGACGCACCGGATCTGTCGCTGCCGTAAATTTCACCCCTCGGCATTAGGATTTTTCGTCCAACGTTTTTTAACATCTATTCTCGCAAGAAGTCGAATTCGGTAAAAGAGGTCAAACTACATCAGGCTCCCCTGCCAAACCACAGTACAAGGACGTCGAAATAATGTTCGACTGTGCGCCTTGCATAGCACGTTATAACATTTGATCTGACTTTTGAAAGTACTGGAAAAAAGAAAATGATATAGATAAGACGTAATAAAATGCATCCAGATGCTCTTTTTCTCACTAGGAACTTTAATCGTTTGCCTTTTTCTCCTTCATTCACTGGCCACTGCGATCGACTCGACAGCGTCCTTCAGAGCCCGGGTAGCTTTCGGACGTCAAACCCTATAAACCAAACCAAACCCGCTTCTATTGACGTTGTTACAGCACCAAGACTGGCGCATACATATTCGTTTTCTTCTGCGGCCTTTCTTGTAGCTTATCCATCATGTAGCCAGCTGCCAAGTAATTCTGAAAAATATTGCTCTGTGGTCTTTATCTTTTGAAGGGTCTTAATGTCTCATTTTCTTGATTTTTGCGTTCTTTTATCATTTCTATATTTCCTGCGGTCAAGAACCTTCTTGAAAATTTCTAGTTATCGTTTCCTAGAAATATTGTTTTTTTATTTTTTCGTGCTAAAACTCTGTGACGATTGGTGAAGTTCCCATGCAATCTCTTGTGCTTTATAGCATCTATCTCCCTTGTGTAAATCTTTTTCGGCCTTTAAAAGTACAATAAATGACAAGCCTGCATGTCGATGATGAAGACGGTGGTTTCGGGTTGCCTAAGAAGCACGAAGCGGGGCACGCAAATAAGAATTTTTGATTGGCCTACACCTCTGCTTATTTTCCTTTCCAAGACGTTAAGAAAGAGAGGTCTTACCATTAACTAAGGCGCACTAAATTTGTGACCATCTACGTGAATAAAACTAAAAATATACGGCATTTACTCGAATCTAGCTAGGCCACAATTCTAAGCCGACACCCGAATGTGTACGGCCAAAAAAAAAACTTTCCTGGAATGTACACCGGCCGAAAAATCAATTGAGAACCAGAGCAGGAAAAGCGCACAAACGACATTTATTTCGACGAAGCTGCTCCCACTCACTCATCCTCGTTATCGCCGACCTCATTGTCACTGTCCTCTTCCTACAGTGCACAATCCTCTTTGCCATCAAATGCATTGGAAATGATGCATATTCGTAACGATCACGCAGTTAAGCTTTGTGGGAGGTCAAACCACGCTGCAGCGATCCAGCTAGCTACAGCTCCTACCGACGCGCGCTTGATGCGGCCTGTTAGAGTTGTTAGCTCGCACGTTTAACTGGCTCCGTGGAATGCCTCGCTCTCTGGTCATCTATCGCGCTTTGGCCTGTAGTACTTTTGTGGTCACTGGAAGTGCTGCTGATCTCCGCGATTTCGCCAACTCTGCCAATGCTTATTCCATTTTGGGATGGCGGCTGTTTTTCGGGCCCGTGAAGGCCTTCCTCTTTGCGGCGCAAGCAAAAAGTTCATCACGCAGCTCCCTCCAACGCCGAATATCCGTTTCTTCTGCGCCGAAGTCCCGATCAGCTTGCAGGCTTGAAGACCGCTCTGCAAGCACAACTTTACGCTTGAAGACGCCCTTATAACGGCACCGTCTCCTTGTTGCCATGATGCCGGTGAAAAACGACGCGTGAAAAAGTGTGACTCCTGAGCGTGCCCACGGTATCACAAGAAGAGAAACCCAAGAAAATAACAGCTAGTGCTCGTGTCGGCTTTTAGCGGCAGCGGCTGCGGATAGTAACGTCTACAGTGCCGTCTTCTGTTGGCGTCTCGTGAGGACGCCACCTGAGCGCTACATTTTTTTTTCTTTTTTATGCGTTCTCGTCGTGTTTTATGAATACAACGATTAAATCCTCTAATCTAAGCGGATCTAAGAGTTTAATACGTTGTCTTTCTAAAATAACTATCGGATCTACGTTTAACAGCTTACATTACGAAAAGTCCGACATACAGTAACATTAAAATATACTAAATTCGGAAACATGGGGGCATCTCAAGCATCGCTGTAATCATTACATATTGTCGCATTATTCATGCCCTTTTTTCACAACATCAGCATTATTGAAGCTAAATACTTGTCACTAACAACTTTTCAGACGGAACATAGATAACAACAGGTGTAAACTGAGGCAAACATGGCACACAAAAATTAAAGGGCTTTGTCGTGCAGTTTCTTTATGCCAGTTCTATCATCAGCACTTCGCACAGCCCAACTTCTTCCAGAGATGCATACAAGTCTTTTCCCCAACATGGCAAATAAGTCCGATTTAAGCTGTGCCAGAACAGCAGCAACTTCGCTTATCTTTCCGGTTCTGGATAGCGCCCTAGATAAGTCATATGCCCCCTAAACTTTGCGAGAAGTCGCAGCTGTGATTGGAACAAGGAAACTGCATAATCGAAGTAGGTTATTGTTGCAAGCACGCGGCAGCAGCATGGAGGATATAGCCACTTATCACTAAAGTAAGCTTCCGCTATACTCCGCTGTTTAGTGAGTCTCAGCGTAAGCTGCTTCCTTCTATCCTTAAACAGGAATTCATGTGACAAGAAGGCCCTCGTGCGTTTACACTTAGTCACGATGCTTCCGCAGAAAATAATAAATGCTTACGGCAAGGCGCAAACCAATTCGCCACTCCATTCAAAAGCTCACAAGTAACTTGCCATGCTGCCGGGACATGCAGCGGAGCTGTATTGACGAACTTGGTACTTCAACGCTCTTAAGCGGTAAGGAGAAAGTCCTCCTCACTCTCGAGGGGTCTGGAGCACCGGAAGGTACAAGAGCAAACCTGGCGCCACGGAAACTTTCGTCACGGGTGATTTTCTGTTAGACTGCTTGGGCAAATAAACAGCCCGCAATAGGAATGTGCTTCAACATTTACACAAATGCACCTGATCCGACCAAACGCTGCACCAGGGCAAAGGCAGCACCTGCAAAGCAGAGGGCTAGGGATAGGGGGGGGGGGATGGCGCGACCAATCTAATTACCGGGACCGGAAGGGGCGACGACCCCTGTAGTTCTGCATCACCGACTCCACTTCGTTTGACGGCGTCAGCAACGCACCCGACGGGTGGCGGTAATTCGAAATTTTCATTGAACGAAAGTTCGTTGAACGGACACCGATGGGTGACGGCACGCCCCGTAGGAGTGGCTGTCATATCGTTCTCGGCAGATTCGCGTTGGGAGGCGCGGTACTGTCAGTGTCATAGGCTTCGGAACGCTCACATTTCTCTCACGTCATTGATATCGTAGTTATTTTTTCTATCTCGCTGGGTGAGTGTCAGCAAGCCTAATGCCAAAGCAGCAAAAGACGCGAGAAGCATTCAGAGCTGCGTACCTATTGAAAGAATATATAGGACAGGACAGCGCTATTAAAGACATCCATTGAGTTGGTAGTACCTGATCTCTTTTTACGGGCCGCAAACAAACGCGACATTCAATTTCTCCACTATCAATGAGAGTTACACAAATTCAGCCAGACGAAAAGACAATTTATTTATAAATCATGTTTTCAATAACTTAGTCTGTTAACACGCAGGGTTCTGTCACGCCTATCTTCGAAGTAGTAAAGACACTGGATTACCCAGTAGCAGTTATGTTCATATAGCATGCTTTCTTACGAACTTTTTGGCTCCTGGTACATAAAGGAACGTGAAAAAAAGGGCCACTAAAGCTCCATTAGAGCTATCGCCTTTATTCAGGACTTAGCGCTCAAAGTTCAGAGGGCAAATGCTACGAAAGCAGGCACTCGGCAGCAGTCCACTCCTAGCAAAGGCGGCCATCTCTCGATCATACACCCGCATATTTGAACGAGTTTCTTAACTAGCGCTCACCTAGCCTGCCCAACAATTTCATTCGTTTGACGGCGTCCTTTTTATGCCTTCCTCAGAACTCTAGTTTAGAAATACTGCTGTTCTCCGTTAGTGCACACATACGCTATGGCAGTAGACCATGCATTTGTATTGAAGTTCGGCAGCCGTTCTGCAGAAGTTGCGGCTGGGTTGAGGTTGGGCCGGAAGAATATTCTCGAGACATAGAGGGTGATCCGAGTCAGCCACTGCCCTTCACGTGAGGCGCATTCAGTGTGATTCTCTTCGAACTGCACACTCACCGTCTCATAACGCACTATCCTCCAAGAATGTATTCATGATAACGAGGAGGAGATAGAACTAAACCACAAAGAATGCCCAAAAACATGAGCCGTCTCAAATATTTCCTCAACACTTGCACACGCGTCACCGATGACACACCACAGGGTTGCTGTGTTAATTCCAATCATTAACAACGAAGGACAAAGCGGCGCAGAGCTTCGCATTAAGGCGACAGAGTAATACGGGTCTAACAGATGTGTCACTACAAGGCCGCAGGCAGTACCCTTTCCTCTTACCCATCGGTGGTGGGTGGGAGGTTGGTGAGTATTGACAGTGGCACTCACAACGATTATAAATCACAACGAGTCACGAACATATAGATGCAAACCTCGGAAATTGATTCGTATGTGAAACAAGAACAGAAGAAAGGTCCGGGGGCCTCTGTGAATGTGAAAAGGGACAGTCAGGAAAAGAATAAATATCTCTTCGTCACCCTAACACTCTGGTTGATCTCTCTTCCTACAGCCTGATTACATTAGCAATGAGAAGCAGCATTACAAACATGCATCATGGCATCAAACCGATATGCTCCCCCGCAAAGAGATTTTATATAACGGTTGTCTGTCTAGGTTACCTTATGTTCATGGAGAACAAATACATGGACTCCGCTATGGTATAAAACACGCCTCGATCTGGCCTTATTTCGCTGGGAGATTCACAACGGGACATGCTACGCCAGACAGAAGAGCAATTGTTTTACACATAGGCTGCTCGATTTGTATTTGGAAAATAGAGGGCTCAACACCAAGTCGCACATGAGCTGTTAATAAAACTATCGCGGGATGATTTGCAACATCAGGCCACTTCACGTGACCTATTGCCTTCTTGCAAGCCGCGAAGATCGTTCAGCGCTCTTTCTTTTTAGTCTACAACTTTTGTAGCAGCCGCCTTGGTGACTCATCATGCGATCGCACATGCGCAACCAGTATGGCGTACGTCAGGTGCGTAAAGGCGTCCGTACTGAGAGAGCGCAGTCGCAAACAACCAACCTCTTCCTTCATACGTCAGTGTGTGCGCGCGGAGAACGACGCCGCCTAACGACAGCCACGTTTTTCGCAACAGTGGCGTTGTAGGGATAAATGTCATTGCGTCGCAATCGCCATGTGGCAACTCCTATCTCAAATATAGAGAGCAGGACACCGCGCGCCCATGCTCCATTCTGCATTTTTCTTGCTTTTCTTACTGCGGTTTCTACTGACGATGCGTATGAGGGAGGCAACCCTCGCGTTCCCGCACTTGTCTCTATCCTGGTGGGCTTCTTCCCTCCGCTTGCATTCGATGCGCTCCTTTACGTGTCAGTCGGTGCCAAACGCGGGACCTGGCACACGGCGGCACGTTTGTAAACAGCGCCATTAATTCAGAACAGTTCCGCCTACACGTATGCAACGTGAGACTTTATTAAAGGAAAGCTGAAACTCTTTATTTCCGAATTCGGCGAGATTCAAGGATTCGAATGCATGAAGCTTAGAAGTAACTTACTCCATTTTTTTTGCGCTAGCATTTAAAATCACGACGTAGTCACAGATTTAAAAGTCTCGACGATCTTTAGGCTTCTTATGAACTGATCGGAGTAGTGCGGTGAAGCTACATAATGACGTCATTGCTTGTGAGGTTTAAGGTTTCCGCAGCAGTCGTCCACACCCTACTGTGCGTCGTCCGATTTTTCCAAGTAACGCTTACCTTGCTTTACCCTCTGTTTTTTTTCTCTGAAGAAACGTTTCAGCATTGAAAATGCACCGCCGCTGTCATCATCGGGCCCCTTTAACCATCGCTGTACGCTGCGTAGAAGCCTAAACACCATCGCCGCTTTAATCGGTGCATATTCCGGTGCCATTTCGAGTGCTAGCATAAACAGACTTCCCGTGTTTCTTCTGCAAGTTTCACGCATTCCATCCCTTTAATAACGTGAAATTCTAAGACCTCATCAGTTGCCCATTAAGGCTATTGGTCTTCGAGACCAACTCGGGTTTTGCTTTGTTGAAGCCTCGTAGCTGGGCACTTTCTCGAGGTTAAAGCTCGTAGAGTGGTCTGTCCATGTGTATAGGCTTAACGAAATCGCTTGTCGCGGTCTTACCCTTAGCCGACCAACTGCCATATGTCACTGTAAAATATTCATTGTTGTGTCCCTTCTACTGAAGCACTAATACGCTGCAGCTTTTAGGAAAGATAATTGAAAAGAAACAAGGTAACGTCTGTACTCTCATATTTCATGAAGACTAGCCTCTCCTTTATAGTGACGTGTCACGGTTTTTCCTCCTTCCAAACGCCTGCTCGCAAGTAGCACTAAGCCAGCAGAGGTGTAATTCACGAATAGGCGAAGAACGGCGACAGCGTAGTGCCTTTTGCGTACGCACGTCTTCGTTACTGGTCCATGAATCAGGGCCGGTGTAACAAAACAAATCTGTTCCGTTCTACTGTAGCACATTTTCAGGGTCCTCGACACGATCCCAGCAGCCTCAGCTGATCTCAGTGGTAGCGCGGTGTGTGGTGTTGAACATGCAGGGTATGCCCCCAAAAGTTAGCGAAACTGATACATAAAGACATTGCTTGCTTCGTGAGCCAAATCAGTGAAGTTTAGTTAGATTCCTTGGCGTAGGCTCCAAATTCTGTGTTGTTAATGTGATGAGAGAAACGATATACCTTTTTTTTCCTCTTTTCATCCCGAATAGTGTCAAGTATTGTGTGCTTGAGTTTTCGGCTCTGTCTTATTTGTGGGGCAGACAGCACTGGAGCGGATGAATGTAGCATCAACTCATTAACAATTAAATACTGTTCGCTTCTCAAAAGAAAAATAAATAATGGTTCTATTTCTTTGTAAGAAGCGGCGTATCACTAACATCACTTCATTACTGGCAGTAATCATTCAGCAGTAAAGAATGAACCGACACCTATGTCAAGTAGCAACTATAAAAACACTTTATTTCAGAACAGATATAAAGGACACAAAAAGTGATTCGCTGGTCCCTCAAGACCTTTCACTATAAGCCTACGATGACAACAGAGAAGTCGAAGATGTAAAACAAGGTACAGCGCACGTTGCAGACGAGTGCCGATAGTGGTCTTAAGCCTTTCAGCTGACACGCTCAATCGCTCCTCCAAGTATCAGTGAAGCCCAGCAGTAGTATTGGCTTATCCGAAGCCGTCTCTCTCAAAAAAGCAGGAATGATTGAAAGCGTGAACATTTTCTGCCCAGCTGTCGGCGCTGTAATATACTCGTTAAAAACACAAGCTGCAAAAACAAACCCGAAATACTTTGCATGCAGCAGAATTGTAGGGGCAAGTAAAATTCAATCTGTCAAGGTCTTATTGGTGAATCCCGATTGAAAGAAGTAATTTTCGCTCTCTTTCTATTCCCTTCATTAAGCTGCCATCGAAACATCCGCGCCTGTCTCGCTACCGAAGTCCCACTATCCACCGACCTTCTTTCATCCACACGCACGCACGCACAGAAAACGTCAGTTTGCATTGGTGCTTTATTGAGGCCTTGATAAGCGTCGTGCCTTCCTTGCACCCCATCTGCTGCGCATCGCAGGAGTTGCTATGCACCGCTGCAGCCGCGTTATCCACAGAAAAAATCCATCATCGATCGTTTCTACTTTGTCCTCTGTACAATTTCTACCCACTTCAATCAACAGCGTGAATGGAATTCGCGATTGATTTGTTTCCGGTCACATTCGAAGAGTGGCTGCTAACCATGACCAAGGCAAGCTGCTCGTTCTTATAGGCTTTGTTTGTGAAAAGATGAGAAAGCAAGTTTCAAATGACAGTTGGCTTCGCTCTCTCTCTCTTTCTAGAGAGAGAGAGAGAGAACACTCATATGAGTCCCAGGACCGAGATGTGCTTTCGGATCCAAACGGAATGACTCACCACTCGGTGAGAGGCCGAATGATGGGTGTATGGCGAGGGTGAAAGGCCGGGGAGGGGGGAGGGTGTACTTGGTGCCACTGCTAACATTTTTCCTGTGCCTGAACGCTGAGCACGAAGAAAATTCTTTTTGGTGAAGAGGTACAGGGTCGGGCAAAAGTTCCCATGCCACAAGGTCTGCTTTTCAGCGGAATATCCTGCCACTTATGATAGTAATAAAAATGTAAAGTTTCTTAAAGGTGTGAATGATACTTCTCCTATATCCTCTACAGAGATTTTGGGGGTGTCGTAACTGCCGGACTACAGCGCTCGAAAGCAGACCCTGTGGCCTGGGAACTTCTGACCGACCCTGTGCATGGTGAGGTTGATCAGCACGCGATGAGTATATTTGATGAATAAATGCAAACCTTTAATATAATTTCCAGCCGCTTGGGCTCAGGTCAACTTATGCGTAACGGATGATTGGCAGTGTTCTTTCTTTTCTTCTTTCTTTCTTTCTTTCTTTCTTTCTTTCTTTCTTTCTTTCATTCTTTCTTTCTTTCTTTCTTTCTTTCTTTCTTTCTTTCTTTTTTCCTTCCTTCCTTCCTTTCATTCTTTGGTTACTTTTCTATTAAACTGCATTGAAGTTCTAATTCAACTTTAACGAAGTCCGCCTTAATCCCCACTGTCATTATTGAGCGGTGAAAATCGATTCCCATGCGTTGCAGCTTGTCTGACAAAAATTGATTTCGTCAGTACCCGCATGCCCACCGAACCTATGCGGAACGCGTGAATGCGAGTTTCATTTCTTCCTACTTTCTTCAGTGCTGCTAGGCCACCCCTTCCGAATATTTTTGTGACGCTGTCTAATGAGGCGCGTCGGCTATAGAGACTGCAGCTCTTTAGAGCTGGCGCGCAGCTGTAAAGACTATAATACAAATTAGAGCATCAATATTTAGCTTTTTCTCGATGTCACAGATAGGATAAGCGGTATTCGAGGTAATGGGAGCCTTCACTAGCAACCAGCTTTCAACAAAAGCTTGTACTTGGCATCAGCAACGTTCCTTCCAGCCTGTCAAACAGCCGAGCTCTGATGCGCACCATCATCAGTCACCGTGTAAGCAATAAATGCGGAAAACCATGAAAAGAATACAAGTGTTGTCGGAAATTAAACGCCCGCACACAAAACCTAGAGGCACACAAAAGAAAAAGAACGCGTATATATCTCCAAACCAATTCTTGGAGGAGTGATAATAGCGAAAGGCATTCTCGCGGATTGGGCTCAATTTGTTCTCTCCGAATTTTTCGCCGAGAAAACTTTCGTGGAGTGCGTTTTCTCGGCCCGGTCACTCGTCGCGTGAAACGGCCACCAAGACGTGACCGATGTCGTTAACACGGGACGAGCGATCGATTGTGGGCTGCCCCTTTTAACCCGACTGGCCGGCCTTAAAAATCTTCCCTCCTGTCCGCCCTCTCCTTGCCGGCGCCTTCATACCTTCATTGGGAGGGACGACGGCGACAGACTCGACGAAAGGCAAGGGGAGCCCGCCGCTGTAATTGATGGCCGCCGCGTCGAGGGAATCGCCCCGCGGGCAGCAGCGATGCAGCGGCAGCGGTTAACGCCCGAGCTTTTCCCCACTCGCTGAACTGCGTCATCGCTCAGCAAAATGGGGAGAACCCTTCCCCGCTTCCTCCACTTGGCGTCCACCTGCACAACGCCTTCTTCCTTTCTACCTTATTCTCGCCTTTCTTCGTTTAACCTTGGTGCACTGCTTGCATCAGTGCACATTCTTCGTTCCTTGCCGTTTTATTTGTTTTTGTTTGTTTTATTTATCAATTCCTTCCTTTTCTTTTCATTGCTGCCTTTTCAACTTAATCGGAAGACTTGGAGCTATATTTATTATAGATATTTTCATTTCTCTTCCTATCACCGCGTCCATTTTATCCATTTCTCTCCTCCCCCTCCACTTACGAAAGAACTGGCGGACCCGATGATTTTTCCGCTTGAGGTTTCTAAAGCTCGACAGATGGCGACAGGTTGTCCGCGCGAAAGAGGTCCTCTGGTTCGTCATTTTTTATGCTACTGGCCCAAAAGGGAGCTCCATTTGATAAGAACCATACGACAAGACTGTAAGTGTCGGTAAGGAGTGGTAGTGGCAAGGGTATTTGTGAAGGAAAAAAACACCACAGAATATTTGTTAAAGAAAGAGAATCAGGGACTGAGCTAACCGACTGAGCTGCGGGCAGGAATGAAAGTCAAGAGATATGCCAGAGCACTGGCCTTCAAGGTTCGTGCTGGTCAGCGCGGCCTCCCGCTGCTCAAGAGTAGGGTTATGATTAATCTGGGCAGCCCTAGTTTTGGGGCATGTCCATACGGTGTGGTAAAGCATGGGGCAGTCTCCGCTTAGTGGACATTTATTGCTGTATGAAGTTTGGTAGATTTTGTGTAGGTGACTGAAGGGTGGGTAGGTAATGGTCTGCAACTCTCTCCATGTTACCGATTGCTCTTTGGTGAGCTTCTTGTGTGGTGGCGGTTAGGTTCTTCTAGCCTCCCTGTAGCGTTCGAGGATGGAACCACACTTTACGGAAACCGTTTGCATCCTTTCGTCCCGAACTCAGTCTGCTCGGTTGACGTGCGCACGAGCATTGTCTTTTGCCTTCAGGTTTCCCCAAACAGACTCGTTTCCTGGTGTGCGTATCTGCGCGACGTTCCCTGGCCTATTCCCGCTCTTCTTTCGGATTTGACATCTCCTCTGCCTCCAGACTGCTAATTGCTTTTACATATGCACTCTTCATTTCTCTATTCGTGCTATCTACTATGCTAGCGATTTCTCTTGCGTATGTGTACAGCGCGCTTGATGCCTTCGCGAGGGTTCCTTCTTGTGCCTTGGATCAAGATTGGTGCCTACCTTTGAGTACTGTTAGGTGCGTGTTCTAGAGCATTGGTGAAATGTTGATCTTGTTTGTTACGTCCTTAATTAAGGATGTCTCGCGTCGTTTCTTCCACAGCAGCGTCCTGGTAGCCAAACCTTTTCAGTACATCTCTGCCAATCAGAGCTTGATTGAGCCTTTGTCTCTGAGCGGCTCAGTGTGCCTCAGCATGTTCGCTAGCCGTATTGCTAACGCATCGTTTGAGTAGCTTTTCCATCGACGTGTTTGGGGTTAATCCTAGCGCGCACTAGCAGGCTTTCCTTAACAAGACCTCTAGTTGCTCCGGCTTCTGTGAAGTTCACATAGGTAGTGCTGTGTGTTATTTTGCTTACGATGAGGGCCTGTACTAATCTTCCCTCTTGTATTCTTCCTTCATCCCTCTTCGTCTGTTAGATATTTCGCTGTCCATTCTTGCTACCTGCGTCGTTGTGTTGGTCAGTTGTTTGACGGCGAGATCTCCTTTCCCGTTGTGCTGAATCCACAATCCGAGTATTCTGACCTTCTTCACATCTGGCACTAGGTTGCCCTCGGTGCGTAATTCGAAGCCTCCACCTTTGTTGTTATACGTCTTGGTTGTTATTCTTGCGATTCTTATTATTTACGTGATGGCCGGCGAGCACACCGTGCCGGCTGCTGCCTCCATTGCTTCCGGCTTCTAACCAAGCGAGCCTTTGGCAATCCGTACACTGTAATTTCATCTGCTTGCACTGCATGCCTGACATTCGGGATCTCATTGAGTGCCCTGGAAAACCATGCCATGGCGATGTTGTATAGGACTGGGAAATATCACAGCGCATCGCGGCGTCCCTTTTAGGTTTATCTGTCGGATTTGTTCTGAAGACTTAGATACCAACAATAGCCGACCTGTTGCTAGTAAATGCGCGTACATATGAATCGATCCGAATAGGCCGATCAGCTTACTATCCGTTGCCTACAAAGTATTTACTAAGGTAATCGCTAATAGAGTCAGGGCAACGTTAGACTTGAATCAACCAAATGATCAGGCAGGCTTTCGTAAAGGATATTCCACAATAGATCATATTCACACTATCAATCAGGTGATAGAGAAATATGCAGAATATAACCAACCTTTACTATAGTCCTCCAAAAAGTCAGCAATAAAATTCCAATAAGGAAGGGCGTCAGGCAAGGAGACACGATCTCGCCAATGCTGTTCACCGCATGTTTACAGGAGGTATTTCGAGGCCTGAATTGGGAACAGTTGGGAGTAAGAATAAATGGAGAATACCTAAATAATCTGCGATTTGCTGATGACATTCTTGCTGAGTCACTCAGGTGGTGAACTGCAAATCATGAATAATGAGTTAGACAGGCAGAGCAGATCTATGGGTCTAAAAATTAACATACAGAAAACCAAGGTAATGTCCAACAGCCTAGCAAGGGAACAACAGTTCACAATTGGCAGCGCGAGTCTAGAAGCGGTGACGGAATACGTCTACTTAGGGCAGGTAGTGACAGCTGATCCGGATCATGAGAGGGAGATAACTAGAAGGATAAGAATGGGGTGGAGCGCATATGGCAAATTCTCGCAGATCATGAGTGGCAGTTTACCAATTTCCCTCAAGAGGAAAGTGTACAACAGCTTAATCTTACCGGTACTCATCTACGGGGCAGAAACGTGGAGGCTAACGAAAAGAGTTCAGCTAAAGTTAAGGACGACGCAGTGAGCCATGGATAGAAAAATGATAGGTGTAACGTTAAGAGACCGGAAGCGGGCAGAGTAGGTGAGGAAAAAACACGGGTTAATGACATCCGAGTCGAAATCAAGAGAAAGAAATGGGCTTGGGCAGGGCATGTAATGCGAAGGCAACATAACCGCTGGTTCTTAAGGGTAATTGAGTGGATTCCAAGAGAAAGTAAGCGTAGCAGGGGGCGGCAGGTTAGGTGGGCGGATGAGATTAAGAAGTCTGCAGGCAAAAGGTGGATGCAGCTGGCAAAAGATAGGGTTAATTGGAGAGACATGGGAGAGGCCTTTGCCCTGCAGTGGATGTAGAAAGGCTGACGACGATGATGATGATGATGATGAATCGATCCGCAATTTAGAAGGCTGCTTTGAGATCGAGCGCCATGACTATGTGCTCGCCATGTTTGGGGCACTTCCTCCTCTAGTTGAAGAAAAAGCGGCAGCTTTTGATTCTTTGGAAAGCGCTGAGTGTATTTGTTTGTAATGTGTTCTTGTTACGTTTGAACACACGTTCGTAGCGCCCCCTCTCTCGTGCTCTTGTCTGCGCTCACGCGTGCTTTTAGCGTCCGCGTTTCTTTCTTCGTTAAGACTGGCTATCAAGAAATGAAAGGCGCGGTGGATGGTGGTGGTTACATATTTATTGCCACAAAATGGAAGGGATGCGTTGTGGCTGCGGCGAGTCCAGAGTGGCCTCCAGTCGGGGGCGACGTCTTGAGCTCGCGAGATGAGGGCCAACTGCATTGTTTTCTTTTTGAACGGGCCAAGAGCTTGTCCCATTCCTCCACCGAAGGATCCCATCCCTCCGCCGAAAGCTTGTCCCATCCATCCGCAAGAATGTCGTCGGAGGGGGTTTGCTAACGCACTGCCATAATATATGGTCTTGAGGGGCATAGGTCCGGTCGCCGCTGTACGGGCATGCAGGGACGTAATCACCGTTTGTAATTAAACATAATCGGTAGGGGCTAAGAATGGCCTTTGTTTGTAGGCGTCTGAGTGTCGTGGCTTGCACCCTGTTCAGGTCGGGGTGAGGGGCGGGGTACCTGCATCTTGCCTTGCGATAAAGGTTCCTAATCTCCAAGTACCAGCGAAACGCCTCGGCTGGCACGTCCGTTCCCGAGAGGCCTCCCGTCCTCGGTTGGTTAAACCTCGGGCTAGACGGTCGACCCCCTCGTTTTCGGAGTTACCCGCGTGATCCAGAACCTATACGTGATTGATATTGTGATCGAGAATTCGGTTGCGCAGAATTCGCATTGCGAGCGCGCTTACCGACTCTTTGCCAAAATTTTGAACGGCGCTCTTAGAGTCTATACCCGCCGGGGTGGCTCAGTGGTTAGCGCGCTCGGCTACTGATCCGGAGTTCCCGGGTTCGAACCCGACCGCAGCGGCCGTGTTTCGATGGAGGCGAAACGCTAATGCGCCCGTGTGCTTTGCGATCCCAGTGCACGTTAAAGATCCCCAGGTGGTCGAAATTATTCTGGAGACCTCCATCACGTTCTATCTTCTTTCACTCCCTCCTTTATCCCTTCCCTTACGGCGCGGTTCAGGTGTCCGCCGATATGTGAGACACATACTGCGCCATTTCCTTTCCTAAATAATAATAATAATTGGTTCTGAGGGAAGGAAATTGCGCACTATCTGTCTCATACATCGGCGGACACCTGAACCGCGCCGTAAGGGAAGTATAGAGAAGAGAGTGAAAGAAGAAAGGAAGAGGTGCCGTAGTGGAGGGCTCCGGAATAATTTCGACCACCTGGGGATTTTTAACGTGCACTGACATCGCACAGCGCACGGGCGTCTTAGCGTTTTGTCTCCGTAAAAACGCAGCCGCCGCGGTCGGGTTCAAACCCGGGAACTCCGGATCAGTAGCCGAGCGCCCTAACCAATGAACTACCGCGGCAGGTTTTCCCAAAAACCAGTTTTCAATTTTTTCTTAGACCCGCCGCGGTGGCTCAGTGGTTAGGGCGCTCGACTACTGATCCGGAGTTCCCGGGTTCGAATCCGACAGCGGCGGCTGCGTTTTTATGGAGGAAAAACGCTAAGGCGCCCTTGTGCTGTGCTATGTCAGTGCACGTTAAAGATCTCCAGGTGGTCGAAATTATTCCGGAGCCCTCCACTACGGCACCTCATACTTCCTTTCTTCTTTCACTCCCTCCCTTATCCCTTCCCTTACGGCGCGGTTCAGGTGTCCAACGATATATGAGACAGATACTGCGCCATTTCCTTTCTCCAAAAACCAATTATTATTATTATTTTTTTCTTAGAGTCCCTTAGAATAGTTTTAGTGCGAGGAAGGCGCGGTAACTGTCTCACTTCTCGGTGAACACCTCAACCGAGCCGTGAGGGGAAGGGTGAAGCTGTGAGCGAAAAGGAAAGAGAGGTATGTGCCGTTGTTGAGGGGTCCGTTATAATTTCGAACACCTGGGGATCTTTTCTCTCTATCGAGTGTGATAGTGTTTGGCGGTGGGCGACTCGGACCTGCGAGATATCGGTTGGTCTCTTTCCATCACGTCACACTGCCGCCGCGGTGGCTCAGTGGTTATGGCGCTCGGCTGCTGACCCGAAAGATGCGGGTTCAATCCCAGCCACGGCGGTATTCCTATAAAGGCGAAATGCTAAGGCCCATGTACTGTGCGATGTCAGTGCAGGTTAAAAAACCCCAGGCGGTCGAAATTTCCGGAGTCCTTCACTCAACTCTGGGCCGTGAAGGTCGCTGAGGACCAACAGTGCCCGGCCACCTATCACGGACTCAAGACCACCGACACCGGCTCCACAGGCAGGTGAAGTAAATGTTTATCCTTCACTTCTTGTGTGTGTCTGCTTGGCTCATCGCGTGCATAAAGTAGACGAAAGTAAAAATGAATGCTTGCGCCGAGACGCCGATAACAGGCGGTTATCCAAATGGATATGTGGCACACGCTATGTCATCGCTGGATGCTTACAAGAGATGTAAAAATAAGTGCGTAAAGGGTTTTCTACTGACAACCCTCTTCGAATTGATCCTTGTATATGCAAAATATCAAAGCATTCCACAGCACGCATGCATTCGTGCAGTGTTGTAATTTAGGCTTAGCACGGATTAGGGAGCAGATTTTTTTACCGAGGCTGAGGGGCTATGTAAGCGCAGACTACCAGCCTTCAATTTCCGCATGAGTTGCGGAAGTTCTGTTAAGAAAGATGAACCACCCAGAGTAAGCAGACTAATATAATGGAAACAAGTAGACAGAAAGTGGCGGTTACCCCTTACCTCCACGTGACCTCGCACATATTTAAGGAATCAAGCAAAAAGGGGTGACGTGAAAGTGCTTGTTTCTGGCCCTGAAAACCTGTCCATGATCTCTCGGAGCGTATATGCAAAGAAACCACGGCCTTCCTGTGCTCAAAGTGATAGCAAAAGCGTTTAATGGATTGCCTGCAAGAAGGTGATTATCCCATACTGTTGGCCTGTGGAATAAGTTATGTAGGCCACACAGGCAGGTGCCTGAATGAAAGGCTAAGAAAGCACTTCGAAATTCGGGAATTCGGGAAACAAATTGGGATAATGCTTGGCAGAACACTGTCAGGATTTCTGTAAGTGCAGTCCTGAACTTGGAAACAACAATTTGGCGCAAAGGTAAGACCCGGCTTGCAAGGAAGATAACTGAAACAATCGAAAGTGACAAAGGCGGTGTCACGTGCATCAGAAAGGCTTTAGATACTGGTCACAAAAAAAGATGAAGTACGAGGGACGCAGCACTAGGATCTCAAGCGTACAGTTATCAAGACATAGGGAGATGGGGAGGTGGGCGATGTGGTATGGCTTTTGTTGCGTTTTTTTTTCTAAGACATAGTTTCTGCATAACAGCAAGTGATCTCTCAATACAACACTGAATCGTTACTAGCGCTGCGTTGCGTCGACTATGTTGTGTCGTCTGTGTGTTTTTTGCGCTAACCATTCTAGCTAAGTATGCACTAACTAGCCGGCGAGAATGTTCTCGGAAGGTTAGTCCCCGTTCTATTATATGCCACTCGAAAAAAAGGTTCGGAGGAGCTGTCAATTTTTCAAAAATTGTGTTTTTGTCAGCCTCAAAGAAGCTTCAAATTCTAATCGTTTTCATAGACGCCCATTGTTTAAATCTTGAATGACTTTGGAACAAATTTTGGACAGCCATCGAGTCTCCGCTGCCTGTGACATCTGCGGAGATCACGTAAAATTTAAATCCTGAAAAAGCTCAGTCTGTTATCTCTACGGTAAGTTATAATAAAAAGCGCGACTCTCCCATTGAAGCGCTATAGGCTGCAAGGCTTCGCGGTGCTAGATAGGAGCTGTCCCAAGTTTACGTATTGTTAGGGTTCATGGAGTCCAGTCAAAAGTAAGGGGCATACCTTGCGGACTCTCAGAGCCGACTTCTTGACTTGATTGAGCAGGTAATGTCCTTAAATAGCGCCTGCATCTACACGGAGATCCTCCGGTTGCTGGAAATAATGTCTCAAAAAAGAGAGGTTCATTCTGCGAGATCAAAAGTCAGTCAAAGCTTCACTATGCAGTACTCCACATGTATCTGTACCGCCGACGAATATTTTCATTAAACGGCGACTTTACGCGAACAGGAAACCCAAGCAACCCGGAGGCAGACAGGGAAGTGCCATAGATGCAGTACGAGGCAGAAAGCCTCGGCCCAAGCTGCGGACGCCTCCACTACGTGTGATACCTAGAGTGCGATGATCTATCCGAATGCTTATTTTGAGAAGAACGTCGCCTCTTTTTTCAGGCGATTTTGAAACTCAGTCCTTTCGATCTAAATGCAAGTGGGATTCTCGTGATCTTTTTCTTTTTTTCAAAACCAGAAATTCTAATCTCGCAGGTGGTATTCTAGTGGGCAGGGCGTCACCATGCCAATGGCGGCACTGAAATCGTGCGCGCGCTAGGATATAACCTGCCTGTTTACTAGCGACAGCTGCATTTGAACCTTTCCTCTGGGTATACAACGCTCCTGTCTGCGATGGCGTAGCATTTCAGAACCCGAGACTCTCACGTACCTTCCATCATCGAGAACGTCATCGTGGTGGTCCTTGGGTGGGGCCACACTCACTGTTATCTCCAAAGCGGACGGAGAGAAAGCGGGGATGGATAGCGAGTTCTTTTATTTGCAACGCCATGCTATCACCAGCACTGTCCAGCTGTACGGTACACAGGCACAAGACGTGCATCCGGTCAGATTCCTATAGGAACTCTGCAATACTAACAAGAAAATGGGCAGTGCCTGCGCTTTTGAAAGAGCACAGCACAGCACCAGCGCAAAAATCAGTTTCGACACCGTGCAGGGCGGTAGCCTTTCTCGTCTAGCGTATAATGTCCATCTTGTAAGTTTCCAAACCAGCGCGCTCGGCTCATCGCTAGATATATTCCGAACGCAGACGCGGCCTCCGGTGACAGCCGCATTTGCGTGGAGAATAAATATGAGATCTCCCGCGGTCACGCAACGAAAAGCAAGCACAAAAGAATGCAAAATTTGTTCTTCCTTCATATATTTGGGCAGACAAGCACTTCGCATACGCACACTGCTGTTAGGATAGTGAATTTCGTAGAGCGTATATCAGAGAGCAAAGACGTCTGATGCAAGGCGGCTGCGGAGGAAGGGCGCAGGCACTCTACATGCGCGATAACGAGGTCTGACAGGGAAATGGACTTTGTTCCCTGCCTGCACAAAACACAATTCTGGTTACGGAGATTGTACTCCCTGAATCCGTGTTGCGCGTATGTAAAGGATTTGGAGGGAGGGCAAGGCTAAAACCTTTTTTCAACACACCCTTTTCACATTTATCCCGAACGTTACAACCTGTAACCGAAGATGCTGTGCGTCAGAATGGTTTAGTCTCTAGGCTGCAATGGCGGACGTAACGTCACCAAACTCCACAGTGTTTGTTCTTCGTGTTGCTCATTCAAGGCCGCCATCGCGGCAATGTTATGTTGGTTGTGCAGCCAGGGATGAGCAGGTACCTCTAAAATAAAATTGGCAGTGGCTTAGCTCGGCTATGCCAGAATATACGTAGCGAAAGCTAAGGCATAGCATGATTAGTTAGCCTTGGTTAATCTTGATTGCAAGTCCAGGTTAGTCTGGTTGTCTAGCTATGTTGTCGCATTAAAAACGACGCAACTGTGGTTGCAGCGCACGCGAGCTCTCCTTTTCAATCCTCCGACATGTTATCACACATGCGACGCAGCTGGCGAAGCGAGCGGAGGCGAGCGCAACGACGAGGAACGCGGTGTGACGTCATGCCAGATGGCGCGGCGAGCGCGCAAAGTACAGTGGACACCCGAACCGCGCCGTAAAAGAAGGGATGAAGGAGGTAGGGAAATAATAATAATAATAATTGGTTTTTGGGGAAGGAAATGGCGCAGTATCTGTCTCATATATCGTTGGACACCTGAACCGCGCCGTAAGGGAAGGGATAAAGGAGGGAGTGAAAGAAGAAAGGAAGAATATGTGCCGTAGTGGAGGGCTCCGGAATAATTTCGGCCACCTGGGGATCGTTAACGTGCGCTGACATCGCACAGCACACGGGCGCCTTGGCGTTTTTCCTCCATAAAAACGCAGCCGTCGCGGTCGGGTTCGAACCCGGGAACTCCGGATCAGTAGCCGAGCGCCCTAACCACTGAGCCACCGCGGCGGGGCGTGGTAGGGAAAGAAGAAAGAGAAAACTGAAAACTGAAAGTTGCATTTTGAGGAAAGGCGCGGCGCTGCGCAGCGGCGGAACACCTGTGGCTCGGTGCTACTAGTGGCTCATGCGCAGTTGTGACTAGGGAGCGAGAGAAAGAAATATCCGCGGCGAGGCGCGCGCTTTGACGTCATGTGCTTCCTCGGAGCGCGGCCACGGCGAAATCGCAAGTTCGCGGTTAGTAAAGCTTTTGCTTTAAAAAAAATCGAAGAAAGCAAGCTCCGCCATAAGGGTGCGACGCGATAGCGTTGATGGGTTCCCCAGGTGGCGTGGGGTCCTCTTTTCACGCTTCTCCCAGCAGTAACAGATTCGGCGCCCGAATCCACGGCATTAGAGAAATCCGCCACCATACCGTAATTTAACGGCTGACTTTCTTCCGCGAAGCCCACTTGATGAGAGCTGTTATGTCTATACCTGCAGTATGGCGGAAGCTCCGCGTCCACCCTGCAGCCCGCTGCTTGTTACTCGTTCTAAGCGGCGCGTGCCGTGCCTTAGGAAGGCATCTCACGCAGGGCCTCGTAGTTTCCAGAGCCCTTGTCATCTGCAGCAGCCGGCAACTTTCCCGCCGCGACCGAGCCACCCTAACGAAGGCGCCCGCTCTGCCGAAGCCACCGTGGTCGCACAACACAAAAAGACCACCCTGCGGCACGCGCCTCGTGCCATCTCCTCCCCTCCGTTTTTTTTATTTTTCTCTTCACGTGTCCGTGTCTCTTGGCGTTGCTTTGATTGAGAGCTAGTGCGCCAGCACGGACGACGGCCGGCGTGGTGATCACGAAGTGAAAGTGGAAGACAGGGTGGGAAAGAGTGCACAGAGAACGCGCCGAGCCGGTGCGGGGCGGAGCACTCAGATGCAGCCGCTCTCACCGCCACAGCCGCAGAGTGTGTCGTCTTCGATGGCGAGCTCCCTCGTACTTGTCGCGAGGACTCGCAGCCTCCGTCTGGTGTTGTGGTAGAGGGCACGTTGTACTCACACGAAGTGCAGCCTGCCCTTCAGGCCGGCTTCCTTTCCTACTTTTGCGACTCGGTAAAGCCGATTCAATGCGAGGAAGTGCAGAGATGGCTTGTTCTATTGTTCAAGGAGCAAGTGAGTTGAAGTGGTCTTTGCAGGTGCCCAGCCTTTCTTTTATCTCTTTCCCTCCTTCTAATGTGAGCTCTCCGTGAAACGTATGAAGCGAGAGCAACGAATGAAATCACGCACTGGGGAGATCCGGTGCTGAATCAAATTAAGTGCCGGAGCTCATTGAATTTCCTTCAATGAAGCTATTGGTTCAAGGAACACCTTTTCTTTATATTGGCTTAGACTGGCTTTACGAGAATCGAGAACCTCGTGAGTGACTCGGGCAAAGGTGCTTATAGATAGAGAGATAAAGAGGAGGAGGGAAAGGCAGGGATGTTAACCAGAAAGGGGTTCCGGTTGGCTACCCAACCGGTGCTTAAAAACAAATTTAAGTTGGCTACCTAAAGGTGCTTAAAAAACTGTAGCGCTAGTGAACTCCAAGCGCAGTCGGGTGTTCTCCAATTTTAAGGAATATGTCCCTGGATAGCAGGGCTGTGTAGTGATCATACTCTTAGTTTTGTACATATGCAGCGTTCAGTATGGCTTATTCAAGATCTTCCGCACGATAACATGATCTCATAGGCCACACTTCCCACACGCCACATATGACATTTTTTACAGCTTTTTAAATAACCACATAGATTTACTTGATTGAAAAATCACGTAAGGAACATTTCTGAAATACTGCGACTCATTTGTGCAGCTTAAGAGGGAACGATAATTACTTGGGAGTTAGAACGCAGTGCTCTCCCTCAATATTATCCCCCCTTCGATCCGATCCCAATCCGTTCAGCACCATCTTGTTCAAGAGCGATCGAATTCCGGCCGCGCCTCAATGGAGACGAAATTCATAAGACACCCGTGTGCTGTGCAACGTCAGTGCGCGTTAAAAGAAGAGTGAGGACAACTCCAACCAATTATTGGTGTCAGTAAAAATTGATTTTGTCGATTTTTCTCTGTTTGTCATCGTTTGGCTGACAGCAAAAGAAAAGAACGTCTATGGAAGAGAAAATTGAGCTAAAAAAGGACCCCACCATTGCATTCAAACTCATAACGTCTGCACCGAAAAGAAGTGGTTGCCAAATTTTGAAGTAAATGGCGGTGTGGCCTAGCCTCCGAGATCTGCGCACTAAAAACAGTGTCGACGCACGCTATTTATTTGCGCAATTGGCCGATGGTGGAGACACTTGAATTTCGTTTTTTGAGCTTCCCTAGCCCATAAAAGGTCCGTTTTCGTTGCGTGCGATCTCTCTCATTAGAATGCCGTCGTCTACTCAAACAAGCCAACTTAAATTTGTCCACAACGTCCGTTTAAACGTCTTAAGGTTTGTCAAAACACATTCCAGAGCCCCCCACTACGGCCTCTTTTTCACTCTGCCCTCTTTAACTCCCTCCTTCATCCCGTTCCTCGCTAAGTGGGTATATAAAACCACCGAGAGTTAGATATTTACCTTGCCTTTTTTTCCTCAAAACCAATTATTATCGTTAATATTATCCATGACATTGCGACTCATTAATCCGTCTCCCTAAAATGGTTCATTTTATGTCACTTATCTCTAAATCAGTAAACAATGAGCGCTATAAGACAGCGGCAGCGATTCAAGCCATTTTCAATAAGTGTCAAGTAACTTCTTTTCTTAAATCAATGGCGAGTATCTTAAATCAATGGCGCCTAGTTTTCAGTTTCCCTTTTTTCTTCTATCTCGTGCTTTTCCGGCTACACTATCTTCAACGTAGGAAAATGAACTGGCCCCCAACGCTACTTTTCATAAGTTGCTGCGGATCCTTGACCTTTGAATTTACCGAACACTGGTATACTTTTTCCCTGTACACTTTTTTGCTGCGATATCAAGAGCTTCCACCTGTGCTGAATGCAGTCAAGAGTGATCGATCAGTCACTGAGAAGCTGGTATCACGGCAACACCACTTAAAAAAAGCGGGCATCTTTTAATATCGAGGGGCGACGGAGAACATTATCGATTGACGCTAGAGGCCGCGTAACTCCGTCGAAACTCTCCTGTACTGACACTCCTGGAGGCTGAGGTATTTCATCAAGAGTTTTGACAAACAAGTTTGAAAGCTGTGCTTGCGCAACGAACATAACTTTCTAGGTTAGTTTTTCAGGGTCAGGAAATGCCGGTGCAGGAATACTTTCTTTTTACGGTCGGAGTTTGTAAGCTTTACAAAAAAGCGCAGTTCCGTCGTGTTTAGAATGTCCAGACAAAGTTAGAAAAAAAGCTAATGCACTCTCTACGCTTCAGGGTAAAGAAAAGCAAATTGTTTTCCTCTCGGCCATTGTTAAATAGCACCTCTGAACTGGACTGAGCTCTAAAAGTTGTGCACCCAAGTCTGCGCGGTGTAGTACAAGCCCATTTCAGTTCTCCGAGAAAAGTGGCTATGTAGCTAACATGTAGCCACTGCGGCTAAATTAATAATGAGAATAAATTAAAGAAGCAAATAAAATAAACTAAAAGCACCGTGTGGTGCATCACAGGGACTTATTTTTCAAATAAATGCATGAATATCCAAATTTTCTTGCACCTGTGTTTCAGTAGAAGATCCTAAACACGACATGGATTAAACAGGTTTTCTTCTTTCTTTCTTGTCCTCACGCTCACATTGACGGTGTCACTGATAAACTTATTAATACTAACCCTACTAGGTTTCAACAGCGTAATAATTTCATTTTACCTAAAGTTAGGACTAATTATGGAAAATTTACTGCCGTTTTTGCTGGCATATCCCATTGGGATTAATTACCGTGTGAAATTAAAACATCCACTACTGTTAACACAATCGATCATCGTATTAAAACTTATTTATTTGGCTCGCTGTCTAATCAACAGATCTAGACAGCAATATCCCAGTTTTTGGATGTATGTTGTATTATGTCACTAAGTTGATATTCTACAAGCTTATTTTGTTTTCATTACAGATTTTATTGTTACCGTTGCTTTTACTTTTATTGCCACCGTTACTTTCTGTAGGTTGTATCTTACCACTAATTACGTACTTCAATGCTTCCCATTATTTGTTATTCTACCCCACTTGTTTTGTTCTAGGAGGTCCCCCCGACAGTCATGTACTATGGGACCTCCTGCTGTACTACTTTTATTGTATTCATCTTTTTCACATGCATTTCTCAATAAAATTGATTTGAATTGAATTGTCTTCATTTCTACTTAATTCTATCCTTCTTTTTTCTTTCTTTTTCAGTTGCTTCCTTCTTTCTTTTCTTCTTGGTTACTTCTATTTTGCTCTTTCTGTCCTGTCTTCCTTCCATCGCTCGCTCTTGCCGCTTTTGTTCCCACTTTCTTGCAGTTTTACTTTCTCGCTCGAAGTCTCGAAGCCGACCAAGAAAAAGGTTTCAAACTGCACAAACAAGGCAATGAACAGCCTTGAATGGCCAACTTCTGCGATAAAGACCTGCGGAAAAGGGGAACCAGTGTGCGCTCCCGAAAGCTACACCACCACGTGTCTGCAAGCGTTATTGCTGGGTAGAAGGAAGGGGGATGTGGAAAGCAAAACCAAGGAAGTGCCACTTCTCGCGTCTATTCTAGACATCTTTGTTCCTTCTCGAACCGAGCAGGAAGTGCTGACGTCGAGACCTCCCCATCCTGTTCCTTTCTCTCAAATTCCATCCGAAGTTAGAGCGCACAAGCAGCGAAAAAGCAAGTAATAATAATAATAATAATAATAATAATAATAATAATAATAATAATAATAATAATAATAATAATAATAATAATAATAATAATAATAATAATAATAATAATAATAATAATAATGATGATGATGATAATAATAATAATAATAATATAATAATAATTAGTTTTTGGGGAAAGGAAATGGCGCAGTATCCGTCTCATATATCAGCGGACACCTGAACCGCGCCGTAAAGGAAGGGATAAAGGAGGGAGTGAAAGAAGAAAGGAAGGAATAGGTGCTGTAGTAGAGGGCTCCGGAATAATTTCGACCACCTGGGGATCTTTAACGTGCACTGACATCGCACAGCATACGGGCGCCTTAGCGTTTCACCTGCATCGAAACGCAGCCGCCGCGGTCGGGTTCGAACCCGGGTACTCCGGATCAGTAGCCGAGCGCCCTAAAAGAAAGGAACTCCGTGTTGTTTTTTCTGAGCGTGTCTGAAAAGAAAACAATACAAACCCAGGAATACAGGTTTTTTTTAGGTACCATTCAATGACGAGTAGTAAGGGGCAGAGCAAGAGTGTAAATGAAAAAGAGAATATGCAAAGCAATTTTTTAAAGCAAAAGCAAATCACCCGTTGTTTTCTAGAAACACAGATTTCGATCTTCCTCTCATTGTTGTGCGTTGTTACAGAAAATACGAGCGATGGCAAAAAGAAACGGGTTGACGTCATCAAGCGGCTGTATGACGCACGCAGCAACTGAATGTGGCGCCAGTTTTCCCGAAATTCATACCAAAGTTTTGACGAAACCGTTAGCCGTACAGCGTTCCGATTGGTGTCATAAGATTTCTCGTTGCATATAACTTAGATATAATAGTCCAGTTGGAGGCTACCTTGCGACAGTAATTAGAACCGACGAAATATGCACCTTTAATTGTATGCCTTCCAGATATTCGAATTAAAATTGTGATGCACCGTTCATCGTACAGCGTTCCGGCAGGTTTCATACGTGTGTGTGTGTGTGTGTGTGTGTGTGTGTGTGTGTGTGTGTGTGTGTGTGTGTGTGTGTGTGTGTGTGTGTGTGTGTGTGTGTGTGTGTGTGTGTGTGTGTGTGTGTGTGTGTGTGTGTGTGTGTGTGTGTGTGTGTGTGTGTGTGTGTGTGTGTGTGTGTGTGTGTGTGTGTGTGTGTGTGCGTGCGTGCGTGCGTGCGTGCGTGCGTGCGTGCGTGCGTGCGTGCGTGCGTGCGTGCGTGCGTGCGTGCGTGCGTGCGTGCGTGCGTGCGTGCGTGCGTGCGTGCGTGCGTGCGTGCGTGCGTGCGTGCGTGCGTGCGTGTGTGTGTGTGTGTGTGTGTGCGTGCGTGCGTGCGTGCGTGCGTGCGTGCGTGCGTGCGTGCGTGCGTGCGTGTGTGTGTGTGTGTGTGTGTGTGTGTGTGTGTGTGTGTGTGTGTGTGTGTGTGTGTGTGTGTGTGTGTGTGTGTGTGTGTGTGTGTGTGTGTGTGTGTGTGTGTGTGTGTGTGTGTGTGTGTGTGTGTGTGTGTGTGTGTGTGTGCGTGCGTGTGTGTGTGTGTGTGTGTGTGTGTGTGTGTGTGTGTGTGTGTGTGTTGGGGGGAAGAGGCGTATACTCACTGTTTCCTAAGGAAAGTAAGAGCAACGAATTTTGCACGGTATCCGCTGACTTCGCTACTTTTTTTCAGTAGTGGTGGATGTAAAATAATATAGAAAACATTATTCTACCAGTGGTATATACAGAAAGAAGTGAACATCAAAGAACATGGTGAGATGCGCTGTCACTGCGAAAGAAGTTTCGATTTAGCGAAGTGGCTAAAAGCAGCGATAAGGCGGGACTAAGCCTAGAGAATCTATCCTGTGCTTCTCAGGGACCACAGGATACTACAAAAGAGGGGCGTGATTGACGTGGAGTGTACTGCTGAATGAAGGGGAAGTTGCACATCCGTGCGAACCACGGAGACTGGTAAGGAATGGACATTTGCTCAAATCGTAATCTCAGTAATCTCTGCTTTCTTTTGAATACCCTTATTTTCCCGTTCAGGTGGCTGCACGCTCCTTTGTTGCCCCTCGGAAGGTTGAGCACAGTAACATGCTCACGGCGTCCGCACTAGTTGCGTTAGGTTGCGCTTTACTGCGTCCGTTTGTTTCGTGTGACTGAAGATTAACTCTTATAAGTCGCTCTACGAGAAGACGCAGACTACAGAGGGGCGATGCATTATTTAAAATGAATATCAGCAGTTCAGTTGTTGCACTTCTCTACTGCCCGCCAGGTGGTCGTAATTATTCCGGAGCGCTCCACTACGGCTCCTCTTTCTTCTTTCACTCCCTCCTTTATCCCTTCCCTTACGGCGCGGTTCAGGTGTCCAATGATATGAGAGTCAGATACTGCGCCATTTCCTTTCCCCAAAAACCAATTATTATTATTATTACTGCCCGCCACAGCCGCACTACAACTGAAAAATCGAAGCGGCAAACGCCCCACCATGGATGTCTTTCAGCCAATGGCGTCAACGTGTCGTAATGACGTCGCGGTCAACGAGCTACCTTTGCATTTGCCTACGTACTAGTAGCCACGGCTGGTGCAACGCTTTTGACCGCGAAGTAATGACAATAGGTAGACGCCATTGGCTGCAGGGCCTCCTATTTGGGGCGTTTTCCGCTCCGTTGTTGAGTTGTATACGACTTAAGCAGTATACGGTAAAGAGGAGTATCGGACGTAGCAGCGAATGGAGAGGTCGCGAACCGTCGTTTCGCCAGGCGGAACCGGGCGGACGCTTAGCTACTGGCCGGCCGATCCCAGCGCTCAAAACGCCTAACGCAAATTCTGGTGAGATACCGCACTTTCTTACCACTGCACGCGAGGTATTGTAGTTTTTTTAATAACATACTTTCATGGCTATATGCAGGGTGCGCAATGTAAGTATACTTTACAAAATTAGCGAGGAACTACTGGAAGACCATTACGTAATTCATTAAACTTTATTTCATTTCCCGAGCTTTGAGTATGGGGGAGCGTCCGATTATAAACGTTCAGAGCCTTCTAGAACAGAGCCTTCTAGAACGTGGTCAGAAGAACGCCCACCAAAAATAAAAATGCAAAAATAAAAATGTCAAACGTCAATTCCTAAACCTAGCCTGGGGTTGTTCTTGCAGATCTGTTTTTCAGTACCATTTGTCTTTCCACGCAGACGTATTACAAAGTACGGGATCGCACTCTTACAAGACCACAATGTTTCGTTACGTTCAGTGTACATTAGTTATCGTTACTGCAAACACTCCCGGTCTGTATCCCAAGTCGACTGCACTGAGAGTGAGGTTGGACAAAATTAAATGCAAGAGGAAAGTGCCAGCATCGAGGACTGCAAGTAACGGAAGAGCTATCACTCCTGCCTTGTCCGTGGCGCTTAGGAAGTTCGTAAATCAACGCCGCCTCAGAGAGCCGCTCGAAAAGATTATGCCGTCCTGATTTCCGCTTCGCTGCTCGCACTAGCGGGTCAATGCCAGGCGTTTATCATCGTTTCACGGTGTCTCGATTAAAGTGCAATCCGAGTCGTTTGGTGCGTAATAATTTAGCCTTTTACGCATTATTCGCCAGGCCTGGAATGAAGAGTGATTGAGATAGAGAAAAAGAACGTGAGGGCCGCCGTTGGTTTCTCTTGCGAAACCATAAGACTGCAAAGTACTCTTAAACTTGACATCGACGTTTCGTTTTTTTTTTCATGAACACCCTAGGATCACAATTTTGAAACGTTCACATTTCTCGGTCTTCTTCTTCACCTGCGGCCTACGTATGAGAAGTTAAAAAGCATTTCGGTTTGCGAAACACTTAGTGAGTGTGTCTGTTTAAAATTAAAGGAACGCCTGCTGTAGAGATCAAATAGATGCAGTCGACGTAATGAGTGTTGCGTATTCCCCCCCCCCCCCCTGCCCCCGTGATAACACTGAAGAGAAATTCCTCCTCCTAACACGCTGTGTTGTTCGCGCTAGAACTTCGCACACTGGTGGAATTTAGCGGTAATTTTTGTTTCATACAACGTTTAGATGGGGTATTTGCCCTAATCCATGAGAATTAATCTAAATTCCGTACCGTATACGGTGGTTTTAGGTCAAAAAGGACGGTTTTGTAAGTGTTGTACTAGCAGCGCCATCTATCTTTCCTGAAATGCTGTGGAGCTCTCGTCACCATCAACGTTATGAACAATGTGCTGGTGAAAATAATCATAATAATAAAACGCAGCCGCCGCGGTCGGGTTCGAACCCGAGAATGCTGGTGAAAAGCAGGACACAATTTTTGACAGCGCACCTTTCCTACCTTTCTCTTTTTCAAGCAAACACTGCAAGCCTCTTTGAATATCAACACACCTGGAGGTATCTGTGAGTATAGCCGAGGAGGTCCACAAAATTTTAATTTGCTTTCTCAGTGTTGCGGTGCATATCGCTGCCACCGACAACTCCTCATCGGGGCCCCATCCGTTGCGACAAGTAAAATGCGCAGCTTTTCTATTAGCGATGGTCCTGACTGCAGTTTGGAAGTGCTGGAGTTTCCTTGTATCGCCCCGCATCATAAAGGCGCAAGCGTCTGTTGGGACGTTCCCTCACTATGCAGTGCGCCTCTCGATGGCGGACGGAAGATAGCCGATCGAACTCGCATGTAAATTCCAGAAGCCCTCAACTCTCCTGTCATGTGAGCGTCGCGCTGCAAAAAAAAAAAAAAAAGAGAGAGCAACCGGTAATGCTGAAGGAAGAGGACGGGAAGCCGGAAGAGGGGGAGTGCGAGGCGACGCTTCGCAAAGATTCAGGGCTTTGGAATCTCGGGAGCACTTTCATCGCTTTTGGGAGACCGCAAAGAAGTCCGCTCCCTTTCAATTTGCCACCGCAGTCCCCTTCACCATACCCCCTGCTTTTTGCCATACCCATCACTGTTTAGGTTTTCATCGCTCTTTTTTGTTCGCGAAGAAAGTGGAATGAATAACAGGGAAGGAAAGTGAAAAAACTACTTGGAACAAAAATAAAAGAGATTGGGGAGAAAAAGAAATGTATTCAACGTGTATTCTGCTTATTCTCACATTCTAACCAGTTCTGTATTATTACTTTCACTTTTTATTGCAACCTGTCTCCCGCGCACTCACCGGCCAATATGGCTTCAGACGCCCTCTTTCCCCTCCCCCCTCATCTCATCTTGCCCTCAGTCCTGCAGGCCCATTGGAGCGCAAAACTTCAGAGCCGGACTTCGCTCTTCTTTCATGAAACTTGGCGCCCCATCCGCGTCGATTTCATGAAAGGCCCACATAGCGTGCGACCACCGGCAGCTCTCGGCTATACAAACCACGCAATTTCAGAGCGGCGACGATGGTCGGGGGTTGAATGTGTAAAGCCGCGCATATTACTCTCTCGATTTACAAGGGACAGGGTGCGGTATAGGAGCCGCGTTCCTTACAGTCCCTTCGAGAAACTCAAATATGCACGCATTATTGAAAAAGAGAAGCTTCTGGCACGCAGTACCAAAAGAGTATGCAGCATCCTGGTACAACTTTTCGAGGGCCTCTCACTTTCGTCAGCGGCGCCCGCAATGATGTCGTGCAGGCGCCGCAATGAGTGGGGAATAGGGGAAGAGTGCTGATAGCCAATGCGTCCCAAGCAGTGGGAGGGGATAATGAGGAAGTGGGGACCTCTGCTCCAATAAAAATGTTTTCTCTGCTTCCACATCTGCCTCTTTTAATTTATATTTTCCAAAGCATTTTGATACGCGCTTCTTCCCTGCCGGCGAGAAATGCTCGTTGAGAAGCAGACCTTTATCTTTTGTCGCTCAAATCATTTTATGGGAGTTCTCTGGCGCCTTTCACTTCCAGTATTACTTTTTTCTTTTGCCAAAAGACCAAAGACTCGAGATTCCCGCAATGTATCCTCTTTGACTGTTTAGGTTTTGCGAGCCTTCGCACTCGGCTTTGTACTCGCATCAAGGAAACAGTAACGGAACTACGAATGCAGTTCATCAGCGCTTCAGTAGTTTGCAACATGTGAAAGTGAAAACAAAATTCCTTCGATTATCACTGTTCTTAAATGCAGCATCCTTTCTAGGTGAACTCACATAAACATGTATAGAAAACATGCCGTGTAATGCGATCAGGTATTTGTCTGGGCTAGTCGGTACATGGTTCAAACTGAAGGCACAGCGCATGAAGGACGGTACTAAGAAAGAGACAAACACAACCCTGTTTGTGCAGCGCTGTGTTTGTCTCTTTCTTGGTCCCGTCCTTCGTGCGCTGTGCCTTCAGTTTGGTGCCGTGTAAAGTAATACAGCAGTCATGCACGCAAATTATTTAGCAGTAGCTCAAGCCCTGCCGCGAAGCGCCAACATCAACATATCAGTCAGACTCTGCATATCTACGAGCGAAACGCACCCAAGCGGCTCTCGAAACTGGCGAACAGCGACAACTTAGTCTCCGACGGCTATGAAGGGCTATGCAAAAGAACGCGAGCATAGCCACGGAAATGGCGCCACGATCAATCGATGCAAGCCTACGCACCTACCAATAAATGCCTTGCCAAATATCTCTTGAATGCTTCATTGATCGAGTAGAACACCGACAATACCTCACGGGCTTCTTTATTCGAGTCATTGATAAAAAGCCGATCGTGTACCCTGGGAATGCGAGAGGCGTACAGAAGCTAGTGCTAGGATAGTTCACTGATTTCTGCCGTATCCATAGGCATCTCCTCGGCATTTTCAGTGAACAAAACCTCAACGTTGCCACATGAGACTGCATTTGAAAGGAAATGTTTATACTAAGCCACAATATTTTTGGAATTTAGATGGAAGTGCCCCAAATGTAAGGCTTCGTATCATTTTCAACAGAAGTTGCCTGTCAGTCACCCCCGAAACATGTCAGCCAAGCATGACACGACACACCGACTACCTACAGTCGTCGAACAAAATTGTTATAATTAGCGCGACAGTTGCAGAGATGTTAAGTAAACAAACGATTATGCACTGCAACGTCAATTTCCTGAAAGACAAATAAATATTTCAGAACTAAATACGCCGCCTTTACTATTTAAATTTCAACCGGCTGACAATCCACTCCGCTGTCGAAAGAATGTGCTGCTGTAGCACCGAAATAGTGTTTATTCTTTCTATTTCGAGACTTCAAGACTGGGGTGGTGCGGCATAAAGAAATGTTGCTTGCCTTACAAAGGCCGTGCCGCTCGAACCCCTGCTGTCACACTCAACAAACAAGAAAAAAAATGAAGCGCATCACAGACATAACAAAAATTCTTCAAGGACATACTTCACGAGTCTAAAATTTGAAAAATAAATAAAAACAGCAAAAAAAAACGCTAGCATTCTGAATTGCAAACGCTACAGTGATAAATAATTGCAGATGATTTTAAAAAGCTACAGAAATTACGACAGGATGAAGAAAACGCTGAATAGTAAGATTCACATTGCGGTAAACGTGAGAAAGAAATATAGGCACAAATAGCATCCTAATATGGCCCAAGGCACAAGGGAAGCGTATTGTTTTTAGCGTAATGCTTCAATGAGTAATGAGCACATTCTTTCGACAGCGGAGTGGATTGTCAGCCTGTATGAAATTTAAACAATACAGGCGGCGTATTTAGTTCTGAAATATGTGTCTTTCAGTGCATAATCGTTTGGTGACAACGTTTGTGCTGGTTGCATAAATAGCGCAATCCAGATATTGAGACGCGTATTGCGCACCAGCACTCCTTAATTTCTGTTATCGTCAGTATATTTCATGGCGTGGTTCAGGGGTCGGCGCAGAGTGAGGCAATGGTCAGGACGCCCTTCTTTTTACCACAACCTCAACTCAGTCGACCTTTCGAAGCAACGGAAAAAGTTGTGCCTTAACTTAGGTCCCAGATTCTCAGCTCCACATCACATTTTTTTTAATCAATTGAGTTTTGTTCACGAAAGTGATATTAAAAGACAGCTGGGTGTCAAAAAGTGCTCCTACGAAAACTTATTTAAACTGAAGGCGCCAGTTCGTAGCTCCTACCGCACAGGCATAGAAAGCTTCCAGTCAGTGCTCCGTGGCTTAATCGAAAATACTCTTTCTTTAGCTTTTCTGTGTTGAAGGTAGCAAATGTCTGAATCGGGCTGTTCATAGGAAGTTCATATTTCTGGCCTCCTATTGAGCAGGGTGATATATCGAGTTCCTGTATACATTCTCTGTTACTAACAGGTTTGTGCATGAATAACGGTTTACACAATCCTAAAGCAACCTCAAATGTTGAAGCTCATTCCCAGCCCGTGAAACGTTCTAAGGGCACTTGCAGCGTTTACTTTTTCGTTTTAGGCAGGTTCAGGTAATGGTCAGGACCGCGTCTGGACTACAACGATTTTATTATACAAGTTACGACACTCATTACGGAGCCCACGTATCTAAAACCTGCGCGCTATCAGCCCGAATTTCGAACTGTCACGCCCCTTGCGTCAGTCATATGAACTGCTCAGCGCTACTCGAACCACAGAAACCTGGCAGTGCACTGCGCACAAATCAGGCAGTAATGCCACCAGCCAATCTCCACAAACTTCCCGCGCGATTCGCTCGAATTTTAATTCCGAGTTTCGTTGCATTAAACCTCGTCCAGACAGTGCTACGCTGTTTCTTCCTTTACACACACAGGCGAACGCGTTTACTTCCACCATTGGACCCGGCATGTCTTCTGCTGGGGCCTTTTATTAATCGTGACAAAGCATTTCGAACCGGCTTAGCACCAGCTCCACCCAACCCCTGCACACGGTGAGCCAAAAGTAGCGCACACCAAGTGCGCGGTAACGCGGCTTTTTACTGGACCCACTTATCACGCGTTTAGGGCACTGAGGCCCCCGCTGGCCCGTCCTCTGGGGTGCATCAGCCATTGAAGCTGAGCGATCTTGACGCGCCGTCGGCAACCCTCTGCCTCCTCCAACTGGCCCCCGACCTCGGTCCCGCTCTTTCGGTCACGAGATGGCGACACATGGCCGACTGCCTGCTGCGGAGCGCACTTGAAATGAAAAATTGCTGCACTCCGCGATGGGGGGTGGGGGACTAGGAACCCGGACTCCTACTACGCTTCGTACGTTACTGTATGATTCGCCTGACGTTTTCAATATCGAATACGGAGTTTTCTTATTTGTACAACTTCATTCTTATTATTCCCCGTTCTGATTAATCTAGCATGGAATCACTGAAGGAAATGAAGATAATAAAAAAACGATAGAAAGCCAATTCTTTATTTTATTCTTCATTTAGCCTTTCTCGCGTAATTCGTTATCAGGTTCTAATAATATCAATTCTTGATTTTCGAGAAAATTAAGCTCCTCTGGCGGATCCACGAAAAAAAGCTACAAATGATCAGCGATGGCGAATATAGACATTTGCGGCAAATAACTCCAGCTTATTAAAAGTACACTTTTTTTTCAAAGTCACCCTTTCAGTGCTCTATGAAATTTTAGATGTTCTGGCTCGACAAAGAACTAGTGTCTACGGAGACATAGGGCACAAGCGCCTTAAGCGCAAGCATTTTGCGCCCACACTCGCTCGTTCTCAACCATACGTGGAATATACCAGTCGAAACGCGATACGTGTAACGCGAGCACAAGAACGCAAAACTATTAACCATTGCCGATTGGAAACAGATCGAATGCATTAATGCAGTTGCGCTCGTGCCCTCGAAGCGGAAATCAAGCGAGCCAGAATTCAACACCCTTCAAATACAATCTTTTCGTTTTGCTGCTGCCATTTCACTTGGCTTGTTAGCGTTTCATTTTACGCTGATGGCACCTGTATTTCTTTCTACCCTCAATTTTAGTCCCTTAATTGATCCCTTTCCTCGCGTGGCGATTCACGTGTCCACCTACAGTAAGACAGTCACCACCCCTTTCCTTTTCTCATAAGAACCTCCTCCTCCCTAAAAGATAGAGAAAGAAAGTAGCGATGGTTTATGGAGGTTTAACGTCCCACAGTAACTCAGGCTAGGAGGGATGCCGTAGTGGAGGGCTCCGGAAATTTCGACCACCTGGGGTTCTTTAACGTGCACTGACATCGCACAGCACACGGCCTCTAGAATTTCGCCTCCATCGAAATTTGACTAACGTCCCAAACAACTCATGCCATAAGAGAATATATTTTAATTTAACCCAGCCTAAAGGAGAAATTGAGAATGTGAGGCAGGCATGAGTAATGAAAATTGAAAATTCGATCGAAAAAAAAACAATTTTCAATGTTCATTACTCATGCCTCGCTCACATTCTCAATTTCTGCTTTAGGCTGGGTTAAGTTATAAAATGAAAGTACCTTAGCATCTCTCAACCGCGACTGCCCTTGGTCGATGGTACACCACGCCGACAAGGATCACGCATTATGCTCGCGCTTTCCAATCTGAGTAGTTAATTACGGCACGTCCGCTCCAACGTGTAAGAAAGGGGGATGGTTTCCCCAGTTCAAAACGTGATTCACCAAGAGCAGAGAAAATTAAAGGACACACTCAACAACGCTGGACAATGAAAGAATTTTTAAAAGGGAACCAGTTTATGAACGAATTTTTTTTCATATACTGTAAAATTTTGTTATAACAATCGTGGAAATATTTGTTTATTTCTGCTTGGCTGTTGCTACGGTATATTTGGCCCGAGCTTCCTCCCAATGACTGCAGCCTGCGCGGCGCTCCTCCTGAGCTAAACCAAGCTTACCCGAGTTACTGCGAGGCTTCACACAATATTCTTGTTGGGACTGCGTTAAGCAGTGGTTTCGCGCTAAAATACAGTGCCTAGTAATATTAACCATTTTATGATGAACAACTGACGCTTTCGCATCGCCGTCTCACACGCAAGCACTCGACAACCGGCCTGACACCGAGTGATCACCGGATGCTGTGCGCATGCACCACTGGAAGATGTTGGTGTGAGGCCACCAAAACCCCTAAGACTCGAACCATACGAAGACACATTCGAGTATGTGTCAACAACTAGCCCAGCAACAAGTTTTATTGAAGAGCCTTGTTCATCGGATATGCTTATGCACAGGGGTGGGTTCGAGGTTAGCGAGCTTCTCCCAAGCGTGGCTCCCACCCCGAGGTACCGAGGCTCCAACGGGGGGACGCTTGTACCCTTCCTTGGGTGACCGGTGGGTGTCCGGCGGAAAGGAGTCGAATCTCCACGGCAATTCAAATAAGCACAGAAGGGCAGTTAGTGGAGAGGCAGCACAGGTTAAGAAAAAGAGAACGAAAAATTCTCAGTGATGGGATAAAGGCTGTGCACAAGTGACGAGGCCGCAGCTAAGCTCAGAGTTGCCCCGGTTAACAGGCCCTTCCCGTCCTTGTCACTGACAATCTCATCATGTGGCAACTTGCACTGAGCTGTCGGGGGTCCTCGGCGAGACCAGGCCTCCGGGGACAAGTCATCAGCTCCCCGAAGGGAAAGCGAAAGTGTCGAACGGAACACAGCTAAAAGTGCCACTTCGGCTGTGGAAAGAGAGAAGGTGGAGCATGCGCACTTGAAACCGCTTGTTTAGCTTTCTCTTTCATTTCGTCTTTTTGCATGGACAACAACGGAGACGCCTTGTTAGCAGGAACATCGTGTGGTAAACCAAACCCTCTGCACCGGCGCCTAATGTGCGGCACAGCCCACGTCCCTGGGGATGCGGGCACAAATGGAGTCGCTCAAGCGTTCGCCTCCGTATAACGAGCTGAAGATCGTGCCGCTCGGTGCCCCCGACGACTGCAGAACACTTCTCCTGGTATGGCCCGGACACTTCGAATTGCAGCGTATACGAGCGACTGCATAGCGGTGTCTGAGAGAAAATATCGGAAAATTTCTCATGCTGTCTTTTTTCCTCAAGTTTCATTTGGAAACACAGCTGCATATGGGTCATTCTCGGAAGTAAAAGCCACAAGGTATGCGTAGACGCTACTATTTAAAATGTGTCCCTTCCATGGTGACGTGATGAGGGTGCGCCTGCCAACAGGAGCACTGGCGAAGGGTGGGGACGGGTGAGATAAACCTATATCGCAGTCACCTTTCTGTACTCTATACTATCCATAATTTAAAACACAAGAGTAATTACTATTTTCTAGAGCTAAGAACATGACTATGTTGACAGACATTTTTCTGGTCGCAAGGTGAACTAGAGTGAAAAGCACGCAAAACTCTGACCAAAGGTCTCATGAACCGAAAAACTATTTCTTCTTGTTACCTGTGGTCGAATTTTTCCGCTCTTTTCTGACTGGCTTTCACAGCTCTGTTGTTTTTTTTCTCTAGAGGTGTGGCTGAGTTTGGGCGAATTCTAATCACTAATCACTCACTCGATTGAAATCTACTTCACATCAAAGGATTTGTCTAAATATATTGGAAGACCCCAAACTTAACGTGTTTGCAGCAGAAGGTCAGAAGAGCCGATGGGCTATAAAGGATGTCTATCTAAACTTCATCCAGCGATTTAACAGCATAACCACTCGGGTTTTAAGAAGCGTTCTCTCTTGTAACCTTATGTCTTCGTCTGTACTATTCACTATTTTCTTAGCATGCTAATAAATAATTATCTTCATAAAACTACTATTAAAATACTGAAAACGTTACTGAAAAGTTGTGAAGTGTATATAATATATGCACTTCACAAGTCTCAAGACTATATTATAGTCTTGAGACTTATGGAAATGTTCGGTTTTGGAGCGTTAAGCAAAATATATTTATCAAGTATGGATGTTTTCATGGGCGTACACACCAAAGATTTTCAGCCGTAGTTCCAACAGACGTTTCTATGTGACACTTCTTCATGCTCTGTTCTACGAGTCTTTTTGGCTTCAGAAACATGCAGCAGCATCTTTTGGTGCATATTTAGTTAAACACAGGGGTGGTGGGGTGCATATTGGAATCAAAATTACAAACATTGTCATGGTGTGGCGCGAGAAACACGCGAAATGTTTGGCTGCTGGGAGCCGGAAGATTATTTAGGCAAAGCAACCAGCATGAAAGGCTGAGAGCGCCCCGATTGCTGCGAATTCTCGTAAAGGTGACAACGTGGGGGCACAGTGAGTACTGTCTCGATTTAAACACCACTTAGGCCGCACAACTGATAAGTGTATTAAAAATTTTGGGGGCCTTCTTAACCACATTCTTAAAAAAAATGTGATAGGATTTAGGTTGCCTTCTTTGTTGTCTGCAGTGAGTTTCTAATGTTCTCATTGCAATTTTCCCGCCAGAACTTCTGTTGGAGCCAGTTCCATTGCACTTATAGGGTGTACATGAGTTCCCTTCTAAAACATTCGAGTACCTTACATTTAATTATCATTAGATGTAATAGTAATCTGATTCAATAATCCGCTTTAACACACCCATTAATCCCCATTAATCCACTTTAATTTATTTTCTCGGGTGGGCTACTTGAAATATTTAGGGTCCTTTAGAAATTTTAGGGGTGAGCCAACATCCAAATTTTTAGGGTCCTCAGATGATCAAGTCTGGCGGTGCCCTATAATTGGTCCCCTGGTGATCACGTGGTGTTGACCTCACAACCCAATCAAACGCATTTATGGATTGCGGGCAGTCATCGTACCACTACTGGCGCAATGGTGCAGCGGTTAAGCGATGCAACACTGCCGCTGCAGGTGGCTGTTTCGAACACAGCTACCGGTGGGGCCTGTGTGCTCTTTTCAACCAAACTCTGGCGACCAATCATAAATTTAACTGCCATCTGGCAGGGTGGGCAGGTGACTCTCAATCCGTTGGGCGCGTAGCCACCTGTCAGAGAGGGCAGGTTGTGATGACGTCACTAGATTACGTTGCGTCTGTCGAACAATCAGGGAATTTTGTGACAGAGAAGCCGGATTTGTGTGTGTGTGTGTGTGTGTGTGTGTGTGTGTGTGTGTGTGTGTGTGTGTGTGTGTGTGTGTGTGTGTGTGTGTGTGTGTGTGTGTGTGTGTGTGTGTGTGTGTGTGTGTGTGTGTGTGGGTGCGTGTGTGTGTGTGTGTGTGCGTGTGTGTGTGTGTGTGTGTGTGTGCGCGTGTGTGTGTGTGTGTGTGTGGGCGCGCGCGAGTGTGTGTGTGTGTGTGTGCACGGGGGGGTGTGTGTGTGTGTGTGTGCACGTGTGTGTGTGTGTGTGTGTGTGTGTGTGTGTGTGCGCGTGTGTTTGTGTGTGTGTGTGTGTGTGTGTGTGTGTGTGTGTGTGTGCGTGCGTGCGTGGGTGTGTGTGTGGGTGTGTGTGTGTGTGTGGTGTGTGTGTGTGTGTGTGTGTGTGTGTGTGTGTGTGTGTGTGTGTGTGTGTGTGTGTGTGTGTGTGTGTGTGTGTGTGTGTGTGTGTGTGTGTGTGTGTGTGTGTGTGTGTGTGTGTGTGTGTGTGTGTGTGTGAGAGAGAGAGAGAGAGAGAGACGACAAGCTAAATGTTTTCGCATTACATAAAGACAAATTATAAGGTAAGCGGGGTCTGCGCGTACATGTGATACATAGCAACATAGGTTAAGGGCTTCTTAACGAGGCCTATTACCCATATTAAAAAGCTTTGGTGGTGAATTGTAAATCGTGATTTTTTTATGAATGTATGTATTCAAGGCTATCTGCACCAGAAATAGAGAAATTTGTAATCCACATGTACAATAAAGTTTCAGTACAACTTTTCAGAAACATCGGCAGGAGATCCAGGGGTTATTATATTATTATAACTCAGTCTGTTATAACTTAGGTACATCAAGAATCTAAGGCATTTATGTTTAACTTGTTCTAAAATAAGCGATTGAGCGCTGCTTTCATCAGGCGATCGACAAAGATGTCGCTTAAATTTCATTCCCCCTACCTGGCGCAATAGCATACCTTAAGCCCTTGGATCATATCAGGAGGAGCGGCCTCTAAAACCTAGATTTTAAGCCGCTACACTGTAATACATGCTACAGTACAAATCTGTTTCTGTTTTCGCTCGCGAGATGAACAAATTCAATCATTTATCCACTATCTCTCTAGGAATCGATTCTGTACAAGAGCAATGCATTGTATTATGCAGGCGCAAGTGCCGATCTCTGGGCGTGTGCGTAGGCGTCCAGGAGAGCAGACGCGACCACGCTTTGTTCGAGTGCGCAATCGATGGGGGCACCGAGAGGCGGCCGCGCGCAGAGCCCAGACGGCGGCGGCCTCTTATAAAGAAGCGCTCCATCGCACTTGAATGATCTCGACAAAAGCGGCCCTTACCGGGATTCCTATTGTCTGCAGGATTGCATCGGTTTGTCCCCGCCTCATTCAGGCCCACAATGGCACGACCGCGCTTTCACTCTACCCCGGAGCCGTTCCTAGCGTTGGTCGGTGAAATATTACCGCTTTCGTAGAATACGGACGAGGAAAAGAATGATAATCCTACTCCGGAGGTTCTTGGCACTCCGGCGAGATCTGGAAGCTTTGTTTGTCTAACTGTCTTTCTTTTCCTTTTTCATCGTGCTTTAGGTTAAAGTTCCGTATTGAGAAGCCCTTGCGATACCTACGCTGTGAGCGAGAACGACGAAAAAACTGCGCATTTGTGCAGGTTCTGAAGAACCGACGTACGTGCATGCCTTGAGAAGGCGATTCACCCTTGCAGGCAAGTGGGTGCGAGGGTCTGTGGGCGGATGCGCCTTCGATCCCGCGCGGCGAAAGGCCGCCACTCGAACAGATCCGACTTGCGAAAACTCTGACGTGTGGAGAATCGGATGAGCTCTCCAGGGGTTTGTATTTATGCACGAAGCGTTCAACAAAGCGCTTTCAGCAAGCACAGACTTGCTTTCTTTATTTTTCTTTTGCGAAAACAATAGAGAATAAATGCACAAGGTTGAAGAGTGAAGTTTATGATACTGCTATGCGCTGCACGCACTGTAAGGGGCCACTTTAGGCGTCTTGCTTTCGTATGACACATCGCGAGTCGTTTCTTTGGTCAGATAACGCAATGTGTTGAAGTAAGCGGCTGCCTTTCGCAAAGTAAATACCCAAGCTTCTTTTGAGTACACACCCCTCTCCTCCCCAAAGCACAACAAACCATTCCACCTTTTCGACCGCGATACAAAAGATCTTAATCAAAATTACGGCTAAGCATCTCTTTTTCTCGTTCCAGGTGTCTATATGCTCTATCGCTACGCCGCATATAGAGTCGAGTTGAAGAGCCAGTTCGTTTGGCAACAAACGAGTAACTGGTAATGTTCAGCTATCAACTTGCGCCCACGAATTTGACGTTCTTGTTTCATAATTTCGTTATCTACTTCAAGGTTACTGATTTAGTTAGAGTAAGCTGTTTTCTACCGCGCTGCTATACATATTACGTCTAGTTAGCTTTCACTTTCATTGAGACACTTCATTGTCGTAACGCTTGCACCTCGTGACTTTAATGAATTAATGTGTGATATTAAATATGGCTTGATTTTCACCAAGTGCAGATGACCACTTTCAAGATCCTTTAGTCAAGCGAGACCGCAGTAACTAGAGGAAGTAGTTTGCACCAGCGTGTTGAACTATGGCATAATAACGGCAAGCAACCTTTGATTGTGGTGCCTCTTATGTTCTACTTTTTTTCAATGGACAGTGACGTCCAAGTATACCAAAGCCTTTCCCAAAGGCTCGACTTAGCGATGCTGAAATGTTACTGTGACTGACAAGGCACAAGGGAAAGAATTGCCGCAAAGTGTTACGCATTACGCTTTCCTAGCACTGCACTGGCCGCAACAATACGTGAGTGCCGCAGCTCGAAGAAAATCTTTTCAGTTCTCATTCAAAATCTCAGGATAGAAAAATTTCTTTCTTACATGAATTTTTTTTTTGATAACATAATTCTTCAAGCTAGCAGCTGCATCCCGCTCTCTCTACACAACACTGAACACCCTGCTCCTCCCGGAAAAAAAAATGATGTTCTTGTATTTCAGCCTAGGCTGCTTAAGGAAAAGAACAACTGCCAAGCACGCAACCAATTTATCCTGAGATCAAGAACATTGAGGAGACGGAGGAGTATAAGGGAAAAAGACTCTCTCTTCTACTACCACTAACTTACGGCTTGCCAATGGCCCGCTTATGGAGGCACACTCCCAACGGCCGCAGATATCTCGATGAGGAATCTCGGTAGCCGTATACTTTTTCACTTGCCAAGGAGTAGTTCTGCTTTATAATCAGTTATCTTAAAAAATATATTAATGATTACCCTATTCATATCCCACTGATAAACAGAACAAAAAGCATCCCCAATGCTCCTTGGTTTCTGTGACTGTTGACTTCCGTCATGTATTGCATTACTAACCCCTGTTTTCCCTTCCCTTGTCTGCTCAATAGCTACGAGGTCTTCGATTCTGGCAGTTGTCTGATGCCGCTGGTAGCATAAGAGGGTTCTCGCACAGCTTCCGTCCTCACCGATCGGCCCCTTTCCTACGTGGCACTCGCGGTAACACAGGACGTGCTATGTCCACCGCTATGGAAGAGGGTGGCGCTGGTGAACACTCTCAAGGTTCGCTTACACTATACTCATAAATACCCCCGAAAGCAGAAGATTGGATAGTCGTCACTGTAGCTCAGCTGGTAGAGTACCGGATGCGAAATTTGGAGTCTGCGGGTTCGGATCCCACCGGCTGCATGTGGTTGTTTTTTCTTCTGCTTTCTAACCAATTACTTTTAAAGATAATTGCCCCATTATTCTCCCGCTGATGAACACCACAAAGTTTTTAGAAAATCCTCTGTGCTCTTTGGTTTTGTTGACTGTTGGCTTTTGTCAAATATGATTAAAGTGACGGCCACGTCCCAGTTTCTGTCCTGTGCTCACGTGCACTTGCGGTCAAAGGATGAAACGGTAATAACAGGAGCAGAGCACGTACAGAGCGCCGCAAACATACCGCGGTGCACCTGAGACCTGTGAAGGACTCCCAAAGTCCATGAACTTCAACAAATGCCACCCTTACGAAATGTGTCCCTCCCAAGCACCCTCCCTGAAAAGTTACTGATAAGCCAGTCACTGTTCGCCGATAAGCGGCAAAACCCATGGTCCGTCGTTCAACTTGATCGCGGCGGATCAAAACACTCAAAGCTGTCTTCGAGGCGACAGCGTCTCTACTAAAGAACGAGGCAATGGCTTCACGTGCTGATAACTCACAGAAATCTAAGCTAGTAGGCGTGAAACTAATCACCCGTACGCGGGCTAATTACCTGCGGCTTTACACGGATAACCTCTGAATAGATATCCTGTTGCCTGACTGCTTACGTCACAGCTACTTTCGTCATAACTTCAGGGACGCTAGATGCCGGGCTCAAGTGCCGGACAAGCGTGAACTTTAAGTTTTTTTTTTTTCTCGATGCCTTTTTACGACCGGTGCAGCATGACCATCAACTGCAAAGCCGTCCATTCAAGGGCGCGTCATTGAAGCTTGGGAGACCGTAAGAAGAGATGGCCGCTCTTATAAGGCTTACTGCTATCGAGCCTATATATAGCAGCTTGTCTAGCCGGGCTCCCCTCGCCGCGCAGCCGTAAGACGAGACCCGGTCGCCGTCCGAAGGGCGATAAATCTGATCACGAAAAGCCTCATTGTGGCCCTAGCGAGCGCCGAACAAAAGCGCCGCTATACGACTGCCAGCACCGCAGCGCCCTCTGCCGGGAAGACGGGGAGTAGCGGACCACAGCGGCACTAGACGAGGAGACTCCGAGTCGGAGAGGAAAAATGGTCGGAAAATGCTGCGTACGCAACTCGAAAAAGAAAGCAGAGAAAATGAGAGGAGAAATGATGTTTCTGGGGCTCTGCTCTTCGTCTTCCAAATTTCTCTCTCCAACTCGCTCTCTCTCTATTAGCTTTTACTTTTCCATCCGGGTCTACAATGACGCCGTCGTTGGTTCCAGCGGAGGATCCGGCGGTGCTCAGCCTTTAACGACTCCCTTCCGCGGCCGTAATGTCGGATCAGGTGGCATGAACCGATGAGAGAAGGGGCGGCGGCGTCTTTGTCTCAGGCTGTTTTCCGACTTTGTCAATCGCCGAAGGCTCTCCTTTTTCAGACTCGTAACACAAAGTCCCGAGTTCACATTTCCAAGGCGGGGGAAGTGCGCTCTCTTCTCTGTGAAGAGTTGCTTTCATTTTATTTTTCTCCTTTCTCTCTGCAGAACGGCTTCTAGAGTTCTCGTTTCACAATTTTTCCTTCTTTCCTTTTCCTTCTCGCCGAATCCCCGCGCCTTGTGCGCCGTTTCCACGGGTTTTAGTTCCTGTATCAACGGCGCCATTTTTCACCCGTTCATTTTACGCGCGCACCTGCGCCTCGTACCGGCTTCCTCCGGTTGCCCAGAAAGGGGATTGCAACGAGGGTACGGAACTGGAGAGAACGAGGTGGCGGCCCATGATGGAATTGGTCGAGACCACTTTAAGGTTTTTGTTCTGTTCTAGTGCGTTAGCGCTACTAGACGCGTTTTCCGGTTCGGGTATATGCACGTACGTGCAGGGTTGGTCAAAAGTTCCAAGGCCACTCGGTCTGGCCTTCAGCGGCATATCCTGCCACTTATGAGAACAATAAAGCTATCAAGGTTCTGGGACGTGAGAAGGATACTTCTTCTATCCCCTATCCTTTACAGACATTTTGGGCCTCGGGGTGTCGTAACAGCCGGACTAAAGCGCTCGAAAGACGACCATGTGGCTTGGTAACTTTTGACCAACCCTGTACGTACGTGTCTGAAGCCGGCTTCACTGCAGGCGGCCCACATGCCCAGCGGGTTGTGGGCAACCTGCCAAGCGTGTGCACCTGGCAGGCCTTATGAAGGTCTTAGTGAAGAGTACTGCTGGGTGAAGACCTGCAAGGTAAATGCCTTCAGGCTAGACGCCTTTAGCGTGAAGGCCTTCATGGTAATTGCTTCCCGGGTAGTTGATGTGCACTGCATAGAAGCCTGAACGCTGACGCCGCTCTTTAGGTAGAAGGTCTTTAGGAAAAAGGCCTGTATGTTTCTGTTTTAATGTTTTATGAGGTCTCCGACCCAAGGCGACTCAGGCTCTGATGGACGCCGTAGTGGAGGGCTCCGGACAATTTCGACAACCTGGGGTTCTTTAAAGTGCACTGACATCGCACAGTACGCGGGCTTCTAGCATTTAGCCTCCATCTAAATTCGACCACCGTGGCCGAGATTGAGCTCGCGTCTTTCGTGTCAGCAGCCTAGTGCCATAACCCCTAAGCCGTCTTCTTCTTCTTCTTCAGTGATTGTTGGGAAGGATGAAAAGGAGGGAGACACGGGCTTGTCTACTGGAGGACTAGCCTCCACGCCCACTGCCGGCGTGTCGTAGAAAGAGGAGGGGAGGGGAAAAAAGATTGAAAGGAAAGGGTAGGCGCGCAGCCGCAAAGAACCACCCTCCTAAGCCGTCGTGGCGGCTAAAAGGCTTTCATAGTAAAGGCCTTTAGGTTCAATGCCTTTAGCACGTAAGGTGTTTAAGTACCCACTCCAACTAATGCTGCCACACGATATTGCGCTCTCAGTCATGCTAAACCTACGGCTATTTTTTTTTGTGAGCATGAAATATTGTTATATAGCGTATAAAATGACTCGCGTGGGACTGCATAACAGCGCGAAGCGCATTCGATTTTACGATATAAAACGAGGGCTAGAATTTTTTCCTGAAACTATACACGCAAATTCAGCATGCAACCAAATGAGAACTGAACGCTGAGTCGACTGGGTGCGGCGGTAGAATCTTAAATGGCCGCATTTTTTACAATACTGGGAGCACTGTCTTTTTCACTGTGCCGTTTTTCGCGTTACCAGCACAATGCTTCTGTATAATCTTCAGCTTGGAGAATAACGGGTTTGATACGACGGTATATATTAAGCATCTCCTCTCCGAGTGCTTTCATTTCATTCATACTTTTTCGTCAGTGGTCCTAAGTGGTACAAAATAGTTCAGAGAAGTAGCTCTCCGGCGGAATAAAAGGGGCGTGTTCTATTCTACAACCAAATCAAATACGCATCTCCGAAAGTGGCCACAACATCCGCTCCGTGACAGGCTACCCCAATACGAAGGTCAGTTAGTTGTCGAGGCGGAAGAAGTCGTGGCATCTTTCTTGTTTATTCGTGTCAGCCTGTAACTAGCTCTTCGTATTCCCGAAAACCTTCCCTTTCTTCCCACTTGTGTCAGGTTTCCTTCAAGATGACTGTAAGGGGCAGCATTTGCAACCGATGTTTGTTAACAAGAGCTACATGCAATTAAAGGGACCTTGAAGTGATTTTGATGGGCATATTCTAGTGCAACATATCTGAAGAGGTTGTGTTTGTGGGTATTTGAGTCAAATTTACACCCTGTAATTTAGAAATAATTTTTAAAAAAAAATCGCTGCCCCCAGTAGCTCGCAACCGGTTAGGTCGACACATCTCACCTCGCGTCCCCTACCCTGATGACGTCAGGGGGCAGACGGGGTGAGCTTGCAGGCTGGCTCTTCTGCCCACTGACGTCATCGCGGTAGGGGACGCTAGGTGAGGTGTGTCCACCCAATCGGTTGCGAACTACTGCGAGCAGCGATTTTTAAAAATTATTTCTAAATTACAGGGTCCACGCAGAGGTTTCAAATCTGGCTCGAATACCCACAAAGACCACCTCTACAGATATGTTGCACTATAATATGCGCATTTTAAATCATTCCCGGGTCCCTTTAACTTGTGAATGTCAAATGTATCCGGTAACCTTGGCATGTGTACATATGTAAATAAAATTTTTTTCTAATCAGCACACAATTTGTCTTACAAAGCCATCCACGACGCGTTGGATTATTGGGCGAAGTTCCAAGGCATAGAAATGTAAGCGCCGCTGCCATTAGGGCGCAAATCTAGGGCACCCCGCAATCTTCGCTCTTTTCTTACTGCGGAAAGCAAAAAAGCGCGAAAGGAGCCGAAACCAGCAGCTCTAGTTGGTGAAAAGAAAACGCAAAATCTTTACTGCCAAAAAAACAATCAGCGCACGTAGCCACACCACCAGCATAGTGGTCTTGGTAAAGAAGAAAACCGAGCAGCTTTCTCTTCAATCTGTTTATCACATACGCGCCTTAATGGCTTTAACAGTGAAAAAATGCCCACAATAAGCGTAGATCGCAAATTATATAAAAAAGAAGCGTGCATTCAAAGTTATACAGAAACTGAGGACATAATAGCGATTCAAAATAACCACGATTATAAAAGCGCACAAAGGGAAGGAAAATGTACCTGGCATGCAGGCTCTATGTGGCGTCTTTTGCGCTCCTTTCATACTTCTGGAAATAAAAGGGACGCATAGCTAATTACTTTTTTCATCATGTCGCGCTCATTTCTTGCATCCCACAACTTGACTCATACGCTTCCTTTATTTATTCCTTCGTTTGTCGCTCAGATCAAGGTAGGCAGTTAGGCTCGTTGGATATCTGTTTATGAAAACCCCCAGTCCGTACAAAGCCAGACAGGACGGGAAAGAAACACAAGGCACACTTTAGGCCTTGTATGAAAAAAGCATAGCACAAGTCATAAACACATGAGCTTTCATATGTCCTGTGTTTATGTATCTCCTGAGCTTATTCCTCGTCCTTTGTGGATTTCTGTGTGCTGCATGTTATTTTTCGGCTCAGTGGTTGTAACGCTCGACTGCTGTGCTTGAGTCTGGGGTTTAAATTCCAGCCATGGAGGCCACATTTTTAAAAAAAGGTGCAGTACAGATGGGAGCGTGCACTGAGTTTGCGGTCCTGCATACGCCCTGGGAAAATCTTGCACTAGACCGCGCTAGAAAATGGCCTAGAGTGAAACTATCACGAACCCCATTCCAGCGCACCCCCCTCTCTTTCTAGGTGATCACCTGATATTTATATTTATCTTGATTTATCTTTTTTTAGCTGGGGCAAAGTTTTTGTCTCGTGTCACCTGACACCTTCAATTATTTTTATTCACATCCACTGCGCCATTACTAACTCCAGATTGTCCCAATAGCTGAGGGCATCAATGAACCTTGACACCTACGTCGAACCTCAGCCCTCTCGCGAAAGGAAGGGTGTGTGATGAGGCTTCTGGGAAACCACTTTTCACCCTTCATCGTATCATCTCCTCTTTTTCTTCTTCTATTCACCGATGCCTGTGCATAGCCCCTTTTAAGCTTTCTGAACGTAAAAGCGCAAAATAACACAAGGACACAGACTAAGGCAGACAACACGAGCTCTTACTTCCAACTGATTTTATTTCATGCAAGAAGCGCAATTTATACTCTTGATAAGTGTCTGCAGTGTCTGCACAGTGATCGAAGTCTTAACATGTTCTTTTCCGCTAAAACACACAAAATGGAATATCCCTTATGAATTATCGTTTCGGAAGCGCTCACCTGGCAAAAACCAGTCTCTGACTTCCTACAGAAATGTCTAAAACAGCTAGTTGTTGATGACCCTTTCATGATAAAAAATTCAGGAAATGTAATTGATTTCCTAAAGCAAAGCGATGGAAAGAACATGTTTGCCTTCTCGGTCGATGTCAAAGACCTTTACTATTCTTTGCCGCAAAAAGGATTATTGCAGTGCGTTGAAAGATGTATTGAGAACGCTGGCCCGATTGCTTTCCAGAATTCAGTAGGAGTGAGTGTTGGGGGTTTTTTGGAGCTATTAAGTACATATCTCAATTCTACGTTTGTAAAGTGGGCCGACGATCTGTTTTTGCAGAAGCAAGGAATATGTATTGGGTCCAGCGTAGCTCCTTTGTTAAGTGACCTGTTTTTAGCTGAATGTGACAGAAGGCTTTTAGCCTGCCTTGAAGACGTAGGGGTGTTAAAAGTTTTTCGTTTTGTCGACGATTTTTTAATCTTCTTAGACACCACTGCAATCACCCTCAATGAGGCGGTAGAAAAGGTTTTAGATCATTTCAAGTGTAGCCTATCTCCTCTTGTAGTCACGCATGAAATGCCAGAGAACAGTAGCATACGCTTTCTCGATATCAGGTTAACTTTTCTAGAAGACCACACTTGCTGGATTTATCAACCCAGGGATGAAAAAATGCCCTTACCCTTCAGTTCCGCGCACCCAAAGCTTATAAAAAGAAACATAGCTCGTTTAGGGTTTCTTAACTGTACAAAGAAGTCTTGTGAACATGCAATCGAAGAAAGCCTTCTCCTGCAGTCCAACAAATTGCAAGATGTGGGTTATCCGTTACACCTGCTGGTTTCTGTGGCGGAAGGACTTGTCAAAAAGAAAAAATGGGAAGCCAAGTGCCAGGACGAGCCGGAAGAGACAAAAGCCAATAAGAAATTTGCAGTCATTCCTTATAAACATAAGATTTCACACAATCTAAAAAAAAATTGGTAACAGGGCAAACGTTGACGTGGTGTTCTCTGCCCCAAATAAGCTGATGTCATTATGTAAGCAAAGTACTTCAGGAAACCAAAGAAAAACTGGTTGCAAAATCAGGCATCAAAAGCCGTTTGTGAGATGCAATGAAGGTGTTGTTTATAAAGTGCCCTTATCATGTGGAAAATACTATATAGGCCAAACGGGACGATGCCTGAACGAGCGGTTGAGCGAGCATGACTACGTTGTGAACAACAAAAAAGGGGGGCACATGAGCATTCATTGTTTAAAGTGCAAAAGAAAAAGTAAAGAGGGTTGTCGTCCTCTCTTTCACAAGTGCAAAGTCCTTTACGTGCACAAATGCCAAATTACCCGAGAAATTGTGGAAGCTTTGGAGATAGCGCGAGCTGGGGATGATTGCATAAGTGCTCCATCAATTCTGCTGTCACAAAAAGAGATGGCATATCTGACATCTTTCATATGTGTTACATGATAACTGGTATCAGTCATAACTCTGCGGTAATTGCCCTGTAAGCATGTGCAGACACTTATCAAGAGTATAAATTTCGCTTCTTGCATGAAATAAAATCAGTTGGTAGTAAGCGCTCGTGTTGTCTGCCTTAGTCTGTGTCCTTGTGTTTTTTTGCGCTTTTACGTTCAGAATGGAAAACCAACTCGCCCAAATGCAGCCATTATTGAACCCTTTTAAGCTTTACCGCCATGTCATTACTAAATGTGTAACTTTACGTTCACTATGCCGCTCTTCGGCAAAGCCGACCTCGCGTCAAGTAAAATCAAATCAGCGTCATCGTCGCCATCATCATCATCATTTCAGTGCACATTATATTTGGCCTCCACTACAGTGTGTTGTGACGCACAGTGCGGCTTTTACACGTGAAATACGATTAAATGATTTTTTTGTGGAGGCTATGTATAACCTGAATTATTGGCGTACACCTCACAACGACCTTTCCGGGCACAGCAGCATAATCTGCTACAGCGGGATAGAGGAAGGGTAAAAGAAAATTCTCATTGAATTCCACTGCAGCCATGCCTCAAAATTCTAGTTAGCATGAAACTCTTTTCTTTCCCGCGCTCACGCGGGCTTCGGTAACTGTCTAATAAAGCACGACGCTTCACGTCTCTTACGTCTTTTTCATCCGCTCAACAGTCATTAATAAATTATCATTAAAGTTATTGCTGTCAAACGGTTTGTGCACGAATTTGATGTTGTAGGCATATTTTATATCGTGTTCGACGGCTTGCTTAGTTCTTAAGGTTAAAGAGTGGCCTGAGGTTACCATACAGTCACGACAGTCCTTACCCATTAATGCAGAATAAAATGCAAATATTTTTGCAGAGGCACAGCTTATACAAAAAATTGAGTGTGAGACATATCTCCGAAACACGGATATAATGCCATAAGTTCAAGCAAGTGCAAATCCTCCTTAAACCGCATATGCAGATGACCGGAGTGTCTTGCGTATATATTCATAGATATTCTTCAACTATACACAGCACAATACTGGGAATCTACCCACAACGCATGTATCCAGGACCGCGGATAGCCCTAGAAGCTTATCAACGACGAAGAGGGCGAAAGAAATTTTGTGCGAATAGATCTCACCACTAAATCACGTCTATAATGAAAGAGACGCGAAGAAAAAAAAACAGCCAAACAACGAGCGCGTTAAACCCAGTGTTATTCACTGTCTTCGAGAACAGAGAGAAGCGCCGCAAATCCCGCATAATCCCAGCAAAGATCTCCTCGGTGGTATATGCGGATTAACGAGAGTTGGGCGGCCGGTATTCTCAGTCGTCGTAGCGAAGAAAGTAAAAGCATTAGTGCCAGAGAGCTTCAAAGTCCGTTCGATTGTCTTCTGTCCACTGTTCATCCCATCTGGCAGTAGCGGCGGCATTGTGCTTCTCTGGTAACCTGTACCTCACCCGAATCGAACAACGTACCAGCTTCCCTCGTCTCTAGCTTAAACTGGTTATCCATATGTTCGTTTCGGGTGCTGACCTTTTCACCCGTCGCTCTTTGTTTTGCGATCAGGTAAGGTATAGATGCCGGAGACAGCAGCACAAGGAAGGCTGACATAAGCCTTGCAACGTGGCTTAGGTGGCTCGGCCTTTTCTCATAGCTTCCCAAAGCCTTCACCGCGTCTCCTGGCCTTATCACATCTCCCGAATCCCTATGTCGATCTTGATAAAACGCAGTAGACGAAGTGCCAGAAAAGGAAAGAATACTTGCCTTGAGGGAAGCAGCAGTACTGTGCTTCAGTCTAGCATTGCAGAAAGTGAGCACAGGCTAGGCACTTCGAAGGAAGGGCGGCTGCAGATTTTTCTTTAAAGGCGAAAGCCTTCAATGGCTCATGTTCGTGGTGACCGTTCGTACGGTCACGGGACCTCGCGGTGTCCGTCCGTTACATCGCCACCTAGGTCACGTGACCTTGTCACGTGATCACAACCTGCCAATTGGACTGTGAGCAAACTGCCCACTGCCCACTGGTTTTCGCCTTCCCACAGTTAAGAGATATCGAAGTGTCTCCAACTAATTTTTTTTCCGATCATTACGTCAGCCTTTACGATATTATATTGGTGTGGATAGATGTTTGCGTAAATAGATGTGCATTTGGATTGTATAACAAAGCGGACATTACGCACATGATAGGGCGCAAGATTATATTACGAAGTTGAAAGCCGTCAACATTGGAGACAGCAAATTTTTTTGTTTTTCATTTTCTGCGTCGGCATTGTGGTTCGAAACATGAGCAGGCATGATTTTCAGATTGGATGTAATGTCTACTTATAGCAGAGTAAACTTTGTTGTGTCGTACTCAGGACGTCCTCGCCTCGCCTGTTCTCGCGATCGTGACGAAATATATTGCAGTTGTGGAAAATAACAGAAATTTCGCAGTTAGTAACGAAAGGATTTAAATAGTTTTAAGTTAGCACCACTGTCTTACTTTTTCTGGAATCGATTATGCTGTGTAAGGAATCTCATTGGCAAAAACTTAGATTGTTTATGTAGATGAAGATGACAGGGTTGTTCTTGAGCATGAGGCGGTCTCTAGCTACGGCTGTCATAGGACGACAGTCTGGGAAGAAAGATCATAAAAGTAGTACTATCTATAAAGAGTATGTTGTAATATAATTTGAAAGATACGTCAAATGATTTCGCAAATTTCATCAGATGTTTACGGGTCAGCCGGATTCATGATGAAAAATTTTAATCTGAATAATAATAGCAATCTTATCTGAATAGTAATCTAATGCCCATACGAAGACAATCTTCTTGTCGAAACGTTGGCAAGCACCCTGTGGTTTTACTCTCCCTTGCTCACTTTGTGATCTTCAGATATAAAGGGCGACTAAGCTTTAAGGTTCTTTGCGCGCAACGTACTAGCTTCTTTCGTTTTCAAGTACGCAAACTTTACAATTATTGGTCTATTTGTGTTTCCTTGGTAACAGCCAAGCCTGTGTGCGCGCTCACAATCGGTAGGTCGGAAGGAAAAAATCAAGTTTTGTCTACAAAGTTCTATGGCATGCTCCGTCATTCAAATTGAAGAAAACAAGATGACAGGGGCGGGCCATGTCTTCAGCATCATCCAGTCTGACTGTCAATAGAGTAGTTTGTTTTGCGTTGCCGCCTGCAAGCTCTTCATATCCACAACACCCTCCTTTATTATGACCAAAGTGGAGCAGACGTGTCAGGCGAAAGCCTTACTCTCAAGAGTTCGCCTCACCTGTCAATCAAATGACGCCATCAAAACTAAAATAAATAAAATAAAATAAATATAATCGAAAGCAAAACATTAAAAATAAATGAGCATAAAAATAAAATAAAAACAAATAAATATAATTTAAAATACCGAAAAATAAGAAAGATAAAATTAAAAATAACAGCAGAAAAAAATAATAAAAATACAACGCTTACTGTCGTCGTGGAAAAAACCCGCGTTCTAAAAAGTTCCATGCTTTCCCATTCCTGCCCGTAAGCAGACTTAAGTGCCCTCAGATATTTTTTCAATATCAGCACATGTTAACGAAGAAAATGTGTATGTGCCCTTTGCTGTAAATTTCCGTCAAATTTTACCTTTACAACACCGTCTGTGGCCTATCATGTAACATTCAACCCGAAACTAACCTTTTCAGACTAATTGCAAATGTTGGTGTGTATGAGCCTTCCTAAAAAAAATGGCTATTCTCTCATGTAGGTTTAACATGTGAACTACACACTTCTGAACGATACAAACTTTTAAAAAGTAAGAGACTGCGTGCGTTCGAAATTGGAAATCATATGCACTCTACACATTTCTCCCACTAAAACTGCACCGTAAAATCTCGTAGTTTGGATTCAGCTGACATATGACTCGTGGCTTCCTGGAATTGCGAAGAGCTCTGCGAATTTCACTCAAGAGGCCAAATCAAATAAGAGCACTTTCAAGGCTCACAAGGTTCGTGGGAACTGCCCCGAAGTGGATGCCTCTGGCGCAAATGTCATTGGGACCTCTCAGCCGAGAGGCCTGGATTCCAACGGCCTTTTCTAATCGGCGGTGGTGCGACGCTTCAGCGCTCAGACCAGCCGAGCCGATCAAGGCCGGACACTTTCCACGCCGCTGTTGAAGCGCTGTTCGCAGGCTGCTTCCGAGAAGCCGCCGTGGTCCACTTTGTGGAACGCCGGAGACTCATTAGGAGGCAGCGGCCGACAGGCCGTTGAGCGACCTTATCGCCACAATTAAGGAACCACGGGGGAGGGGGAGGGGGGGGCGCATGGCACTACCGTCTACAAGGTCCCATCAAATGCCACGTTGATGGCCTCGGAAAAGTTATTCGCGACGCGTTACACAAACACTCGTTGTGCTTCCCGTCCACACCGGTGCTTCCACAGCTCGCAGGTGCTTTGCCTGCTCGGTAACTTAATTGCTTCCTTTGCATCTAGGCCCTGTCCGACTGCTGGACACGCTAGTAAATATTTATATTAATGGCATTCGATTAAGGATTCTTAAGGTCCGGAAGCACTGATACCAGCGAATGTTCTTCATCCTATGGAAACTGAAAAGAACTTGTCCATACGTTTCGTGCGAACGCAATGACGCATGAAGCCAGTTTGCAATTTGGGTCGTAGTTTTACTAAATTTTAAGTCTTCCTTGGATCATAATTGTAGAAGTATTCGCAAATCCGTGTCATAATTAAGCATTTTTAAAAGGAAGTACTCACATTTATTTCGCAAACAAATAACAATAAAGACTTCTACATATGATGCGCCATTGAGTGAAGACATGACCTCACTTACAAAAAGCGCCAAAAAAGTCTACCTTAAAGCTAGAGCGTTTTAACACTTAAAGCAAGGCAACTTTTATTAGCAGCTGACAGACACATTCGCCTCTTTTAAGCATACAGACTGATTTTACCTGAAAATGGAGCCCTTAGTCCTAAAGAGAGTACTTATCTTGAGGGAAGTCGCCGTGTATTGTAATGCAGCAGGCTCTGTAGCAAAGCGTGGTACCAACAATTTATAGTGTGGCTTTAGATATATCTGGAAAAGTTAACAAAGTACACCCATTTCGATGTGTCTTCTGTGCCTTTACTGTAAAGCAAAGGTGCTAGCCTAATAAAAAATAAATCATGCAACTCATTTTCAATCTTCAGCTCCGGGGCTACCAACACCCAGTTGTGAAAAAAAAAGGAGCAGTATCCTACGCAAAAATACGTAGCCGACTATTTCTGCGCCTGACAAACGCAATGGGCAGTCTATGACTCACCAATTCACATCAGACATTTTTATGTTGCTCTCATTTTTCACGACTTTAAGAGGCTCGTTATCTTAGCTGTATGCTACAGGGAACAGGCCTGAGTTCTCAGCTTTTCAAATATTCATTGCATTTGCTGGCCTGTCTGATGTCTTCGCGCCTACTATGACACCCATTGTCAGGACGTTGTCTTTATTGAGTGAGTGAGTGAGTGAGTGAGTGAGTGAGTGAGTGAGTGAGTGAGTGAGTGAGTGAGTGAGTGAGTGAGTGAGTGAGTGAGTGAGTGAGTGAGTGAGTGAGTGAGTGAGTGAGTGAGTGAGTGAGTGAGTGAGTGAGTGAGTGAGTGAGTGAGTGAGTGAGTGAGTGAGTGAGTGAGTGAGTGAGTGAGTGAGTGAGTGAGTGAGTGAGTGAGTGAGTGAGTGAGTGAGTGAGTGAGTGAGTGAGTGAGTGAGTGAGTGAGTGAGTGAGTGAGTGAGTGAGTGAGTGAGTGAGTGAGTGAGTGAGTGAGTGAGTGAGTGAGTGAGTGAGTGAGTGAGTGAGTGAGTGAGTGAGTGAGTGAGTGAGTGAGTGAGTGAGTGAGTGAGTGAGTGAGGTGGAGAATTGGGCTGATAGTATCATTCCCACCATTGCAAACTGCCCTTTACTACTGCAGGATCGTTAACCACATAAAGAACTGGCGTCCGTAACGAACAGGCTGTACTTTCATTGGGATGGAAAGAATACAGAAATACACGCACTAGAGTCAGCTCTGTGTGCAGGCACAACCGTCGTCACGAGCTCCACTCACAGGCAAGCAAACTTGAAAGCCGCGCTCCATGGGTTGTGGGTCCAGAGTTCATGTTGTACCGTTGTATGTAACAGTCACTCACCAGGCTGCCCTAGCCAGGAGATTTACTCTGAGGGTCAGAGAGGACAATGAATCAGGTCAGTCGTTTCCGGTGGTCCATCCGGCCCTCTCTGTCACACCCCCTTTAGAGACAACCTTATCCAGATGTTATCCGGATGTAGCTTGTTGATGCAGAGCGTGCCTTCCACTGCCGCCTCGTTGGCGCAAGTGCAAACCGATGCCGATTGTGGGGCCCCAAGTTTTCACTGCGCATACTCCTCCGTTCCTGGAGTAAGCGCCTCTACCTTCTCATTCCGCGTGTTCATTCCTTTCGGTATCTTTTTATTTCACTGATTGGCGAGTTGGTGTTGCATTGCAGGTAACGTAGGAGTGCACACGAACGAATTCAGAGAAAGACGCTTTCTCTTTCTCTGTCTTCAATCGTGTGCGCTCGTACGTGTTCTGCGATGGTCAAACCAGACGCCACTTCTCGACGTATACACATGGCTTCTAGGTAGCTTGACTGTCTTACTTTGTTCATGCCTTGCACATTTTAGCGCAGTGTTTATGCGCCTATGTAATCCGTTTTTCGGATTGGCAGACAGTTCTTGCACTTTTGTATTTTTTTACGTTGTATATGTATTCCGCAGGACAGCATGTCATTTCAATTCACCTCATTCAGTTATACCAGCAAATAAGGAAAACAAAGAGACAAGAATATTCATGTTAAATACCGTCCCCACGCATGTTTGTCACGATGCGCTCGATGGGAACGCGATTCGCTCTTGCGTGAAGAGCCTGTCATTCGGCTCGAATGGAGTACCGCTCTGTGCACAGTACACGGTTAGTTAGGCGCGCGCGACGTTTCCAGCAGCCTGCTCGCACCCACTAACTCCCTCCTCAAAATGCACCGCGTTTCTGTTCCGCCCGTTTTGCCCGCACACGGAGTGCTGGCCAGGCGAAGCCCCAGCGCGGTTCGTTGCCTCATAGGCTCCGGCCCGCAGCTCCTTCGAAAGGGAGACCCGCGTGCGCTGATTCGAAGCGCCGCGGCGAAAACTCTAGGAAAGTAAACGAAAAAGAAAAGAAAAGAAATGCTAAGGTCACCACGGACAGTCCTCAACTTACGCCATGTTGGTTTGCTCTTCCGTCCTTGTCTAGATCACGCCACGTTCTCATCAGGAGTAAAGATAGAAAACCTTCCCCACGCTGAAGCTTTGATCCGAATGGCAGACGCCCTTTTCTGCGCCTTTCAACGGCGGCTTTCATTCACTGTCCAGGTGGACAGAGAGCGGAGGTTCTCAAGGCTCTGGTCTGAGTGGGCGTGCAATCCAGACCGTCTAGACTGAGCCGGACCTTTGAATGACCGCTCTGGAGCGGTGGGTTGTGCATGGGCCGCGCTCACTAGTTCATTCTGGGACATACAAGGGAAGAACTGGGGGCTTATCTTTTTCTTGTCTTTCTCCTTCCGTTAGGGGCTGCAGCTCAAGTTAATATTTTACAAGAACGACCATGCTATCGCATCCTCCCGCCCTAAGGAGTAACAAAAGGAAACTCACTCGGCGCTTACCGCCGCGTAACGCGAGATTCAGCGGCACCTGTTTTGCTGTGGTGAATATATTTCATTGATTATTATTATTATTCCTTCTGGTAAATATCGCGTTACGTCACTGTGATCTCTCTAGTCGCGTTCCGGTGTTCAGACTACTAACCATGGTGCGATGACGTGACGGGTTGAAGTCGCGCTCTTCGTGACTTAACTGCAGTTGGCCAATCAGTGTGGGGCGGTGTTACGCCAACAACACCAACGCCGACGCCGCAGAACAGGAAAACGTTTCTTCAACAGCTTTCGCAGTTAAAAACATGGAAAGAGCGCATTCAAATCACTTAATAATCATGCACGGTGAGCTCTTCGCATCCGCTTGCGCATGAACGTCGAATGCGTAGCGTATTGCTGTCTCTGTGAAGTAAACCGATTATGCGTCCATGTTTTACTGCAGCAAGTGTCGTGCGCCGCCCTTGAGTCAGTGGATAACAAAATATTGTACGCAGATGTTTACGGTGGCTTCAGGCTCATTTCCCTCTACGAACGCCAGAGACGGCCAACAAAGGGCAGACAGTTCATCTCACCGTGATCCGTGCATTCGCGTATCGCGCCGCTTACGCCCCACTGACTGTCTCGCTATCGCCGGGTCACGGTCGACTAAGCTCGAGGGCTGTTTACAGCTGCGTTGCTTTCTATTATGCGTTCTCGCAATAACGGCAGCCAAGACACAGCGTAGTATATCCGCGCAGTAGTAAACGCTGGTGTGTTCTCTGAAGCGTGCATACTGCAGAGAGAAGTTTTTATCACGGAGCAAGAGGAACTCCGGTGGGATGGCTTGTTTGTGATCATACTAATGTAGAAGGAGGCCCAGAAATCCACTACAACAAAGCATAAGATCAGTGACAACTGGCTTGCGGAGATACAGTCCAAGGCCAGCGCTTTCTCTCTATCTGCATGTTTCCTTCGCGCACATCGGTCTATATCTGTAGGCTTTCATTGCGTTAAAGTTGAGTCATGTCGCGACGACCTCAGCACCGGTGTTCCTTTATTTGTTCTCAGTAATAGAACACGAAGGTCTACTAACGTTAGTGCTTCAATGACAATCGCCGGGAACGTCCTTGCTGCTTATCCGACGCCACTTTTTTTTTCAACTCAAGAGTGTATTCGTAGTGCGTTGAAATTACGGAGATATGGCTGTTTTTTTTTTCCTTCAATAGAAAGCGGCAGAGAAAAAACAGACTTTGGTTGCAAAAACTCTCGGCTAAAAAAGGCTATAATAGGCATATCTCGTTCAGTAAAGAGATTTTATCGTGAAATAACTATATAGGCAAGGTTTCTAAAAAAGTGTGTCCACGTTAATAAAGTATTAATGTGCATTTCGTGATACAAGACTGAACCATCCCATCACAACAGGATCTTTTGATCGCATTCTTAGCGGTGAAAACGAATCGTTTTAGTCTCCAACGAAGCGCCGATGACTTCAGCCGCCATGGAGAACAAAAACAGTTTCAGGAGGTAATTTTTTTTAACCTTCGCATTCTTCTCCGCCATCATTCCAGGTGTTGTTCGAAGCTGAATAGAGCGGGGAACATGAAATCAGGGCGTTTACCGGAAATGTTATACATTCTGCACCCCGCCGAGTCCTTCCATGAAGTCCTTCCTTCCGCGCATGCTTTCGGCATTTCTTTTAGTAGGTTTGCACAAAAATCAAACTTCTTTTGTGTTGGCTCATTTGCGCCGAGTTTAATTTCGCCAGCCTGTACTGGAGAGGTCATATTGCTGTAGGTAGAATTCAACGTGGTAGAGCAGGCAAAGAAATCGAAATTCGACACAAAGTTAAAACAAAAGAGTATAGGAGTTTCAAAGGTCATAACATTAGCAGCGGAAGGCACATCATTTGAGAAATGATCTCACCCGTCGTCATGGTTTCATGAAGGACCGAAAGCTTAAATATCAGCAATACGAAGCTTGCAGTCAGAGCACGTGCGTGTACGTATTCATATCCAGAAGCAAGGACAAAAAAAAATGAAGCGCACTCAGATATCTTCTGTCACGTGCAGGCAATAGGAGGAGCAACAATTTTCAGAGAATAGTTCTTGCACGCAAGACGTGGAACACATGATGAAAAGAACTGTATCACGCAATAACCTCTTACAGGCTTCATCATACAAATTTCATGCAATTTGTGTGATATTGTGTTACGTTTGCATGATAAAAGTATGATTTTGCGAAAATGAATGACATTTGTATGACATTTGTATGACAAACCGTACGAGGTTATTGCATCGTACAGCTTTTTCACTGGGATAGTATCGGAAGGTCAGAGTCTTCAAAAGGGTATAGAAAACAGGTGGTGGGTGGATTTTCGCTGTTCCTCGTCGCACGTGCCCGCTGAAAGCTGGATGTGCTCCAGAGTGCTTTCCCTTCGACGTGTTTGAGGCAGCCGGCACGTGTGCAATGAATGGGTCCTCTTCCACACGCGGCTTGTTGTCCACCAGTACAATACCGTCCGCTCCCTACGGTCGATCGAGCTCTGCCAAGGTACACTATGACATGACAGTCAGACCTAAGAGGATTAAATTATTCTGCACCAGACTTCATTTTCTTTAAGAGGTGAGTGGAAGGAAAGAGTTGGAGAGAGGCGAAGGGACTGTACGCTAATTTAATTCGCCCTTTGATTCTTTCGCACCATCACTTTTCACGCGAAAGAGGCTTGGCTTGTAGGAGTTAACGTCCCAAAGCGACTCTGGCTATGAGGAACGCCGTAGTGAAGGGTTCCGGAAATTTAGACCACCTGGGGTTCTTTGACGTGCACTGGCATCGCACAGTACACGGGCCTCTAGAATTTCGCCTCCATCGAAATTCGACCACCGCGGCCAGGATCGAACCGCGTCTTTTCACGCGAAAGAAAGGTCAGTGCCGCTCCGGTGAATATGTGCTGTGGCGGCATCTCGGTTGATCCAAGGAGTCCGGCTTAGGCATTGTGAAAGCGACATCTTCATATAAATTCAGTCTGCGTATAACCTGGCCTGCTTTGTGCTCTTACAATGGCGTAACAGATGTCGCTATAGCATGAAAGTGAAGCATTGCTTTCGATTGCGATGAACGGTGGGAGTCAGGTTTGCGAGTTGAAATAACGCTGAATATATTGTTGTGTGTTGTTGTTGTGTGTTGGGTTTAATGGCGTATAAGCAACTAAGGCTATCATGCGCCAAGCTCAAGGTATAAGAAACTGTTTTCTGCAGATTTTTACAAAGATAAACAATTATGGCGGTGTAGAAAGCTTAAAAAGTTTTTACTTCCACCTAGTATTCAGAGCAAAAACAAGATTTATAAATGGCAAAATTAAAAGTTGCAAGGAAGGTCGGGTAACCTCATCAGCCGTCCTTGGGTGGGCAAGGACTGAAGGCCCCTAACCAATCAAATAAAACAAGCTCAGCCCTTTTCTCTGGAATGTGAAAGTGATAGAGGTGTACTAAAACACAAACAGACCAGTGGGTAAAAAAATTTAGTCGCTTGAAAAATCCGGTTTCTTTAAGAAAGCTAGAAACACATGATATATCAATAATTGCATCATCTCCTAAAAGCAGTGCAGGATGAAAAGGAATGCATTTGTTATAAAATTGAGTAAAATACTTTTTTCTTAGTTTTTTCTAGTTTCGAACAATAGAATAAAATGTGTTTAATCGTAACTTCGTCTTCGCATTTTTCGAAAACAGGTTGATCTTGTTTTGTCACTAGGAAATTGTGTGTGAGTTGCGTGTGTCCTATACGAAGACGGCAGATAATCACTTAAAACGTTCCTGGTGAATTCAGGACTTCCATTCACTTATAACTGGTTTTACATTCTGTAGTTTGTTTTTACTTTGTTGTTCCACGCGGACTGCCATTTCTGTCTCATGTTACGATGTATTAAGTTAATGCAATTTTTTAACGGAATATTTACTTTTTCATTTGCTTGTCACGTGCTTGAGCCGCACATAAGACTGCTCTCTCGTTGCCTTTAATTCCGATATGACTTAGTACCCAGCAGAGCTTTAGGTTTCGTCCTTTAGCTGTGGTTATTACTATGTTGTGTATGATATCACCAAGTATAGGAGTGACTGCCTTTCTAGAGTGGAAAGCTGTAAGTAAACTTGGCTGTTCGGTGTAAATAATACTGTTTTTGAGGTCCTCCTTTACTATTTGCTCAGTGGCTACATAGACGGCGTAACATTCGGCAGTGAAGATTGATGCACACTGTGGAAGCCTTACTATTTGACTGCAGTTCATTTTTACCACTGCATTTTCAACGTAAACACCTGTTTTTGAGCCATGTGTATAAAAAGCTGTGCAAGTGCTGTATTTTTTCTCGAGTGCAAGAAATTCTTGTATTATATGCTGTTGTGGAGTTTGTTTTTTGCTGAAGTGTGTAAGAGTGAAATCACAGATTCCAGAGAAATTGTACCATGGCGTCAATGAATCTCCTCTTCCAGCAATGCCAGGCAATGTGTCTAGTACACCGAGATTTTGGCACATCTCTGCAAAACCCAAGAGGAGTGGCCTGGTACTTTGCGGTTTGTTGTTAAAGAGTATTCTGGATGGGCACTTTGCGACTATTTGGTGACCGATGTGTTTAGGTAATGAACGGATTTTTAGAATGTAGGAACACGTGAGCATCGTTCTTCTGCTAAGTGATGATTCGTTCGTTTATACATACAGACTGTTTATGGGCGACGTCCTGTATGCACCAGTGGAAAGACGCAAACCTAAATTATGTACCCGATCCAGTCGTTTAAGATACAATGGTCTCGCCGAGCCATAAACTACACATCCATAGTCTGAGGTAGACCGTATTACAGAGCGATAAATTTGCAGAAGACATGTTCTATCGGAACCCCAGTGTTTTCGGGAAAGTAGTTTGAGTATGCTCAGGGATCGAGATGCTCTCTTTTTCAGTGCATTAATGTGAGGCAGGAAAGTGAGCTTTTTGTCAAATGTTATACCTAGAAATTTATGTTCATTTTTCCCGGGCAAGTCTATTTCGTTCAGGTGTAGGCTGGGATCTGTATGTATGTCACGTTTGAGGGAGAAAAGAATTTCCACCGATTTCTGTTGGGAAAACCAGAAACCATTTCTGTCTGCCCATGTCGCCAGTTTATCTATTGTTAATTGTTTTTGTCTTTCACATGTTGATACATTGAAGGATGTACAAGCTATTTGAAGGTCGTCTACATAGACTGAGTACATAATGGACCTTGGTATTATTTTACTAAGTAAATTTTTACAGCAAAAACATTAGTGCTTAAAACACACCCCTGAGGTACTCCATTTTCCTGGATAAAATTGTTGTACCTAGGCGTACTTGGAATGAACGGTTGGATAAGAAGTCTTTTAAGCTATTCAATATTCTGCCTCGGATGCCCAGCTCAGCAAGGTCATGAAGAATCCCGAACCTCCAGGCCGTGTCGTATGCCCTCTCCAAATCAAAAAACACAGCAAGACAGTGTTGCTCATGAAAAAAAAAGCCTCTCGGACAATATTTTTAAGACGAACTAGGTGCTCTGTAGTAAAGCATCCCTTTTGAAAACCGCACTGGTGGCTTTTAAGAAGTTCACAGGATTTAAGGACAGGAGTTAATCTCATATTTAGGACACTTTCAAAGGATTTGGATAGGCGGCTGGTAAGGACTATGGGTTTATAACTGCTAGGAGATGTTAGTGTCTTCCCGGGTTTAAGAAATGGTACAATATTTGGTTTTTTCTAGGCTTCGGGTATTTTCCCCGATACCTATACTTTGTTAAAGAATCTTAAAAGTGCCTCTACAGCAGGCTGGGAAAGATTGGCCAGCATTTCATAGTACTCTAGTGATTTCCTGGAGGGTAATTAATCTATCGTATTGTTCGTTAGCACCTCCACTTTTTGGGAGTCCTTGTTTTTCGGCCATATTTTTTTATTTTAGAAATTAGTGGGTATAATGTGACAAACTAGAGACTGCAGCGAAGTGTTCCCGTAATATGTCTGCCGGTTTCCTTATACTTGTTTGTGTACCAGGTGTTGTCAAAATCTAAATTGTGTGCGGTGAGAAGTTACCATTTAATTCTCGATCCTGCTCCCACATACCTTTAGATGTGGTTTGACTGTTTATGGATGAAACGAGGCTGTGCCATGACGCTTTCTCGGCACTGCGACGGACGTACAGAGCTTTAGCTCTTGCTTTTTTAAAATTTACAAGGCTCTGCTGTGTTAGATACGTGCGAAATTTACCCCAAGCTAGATTTTGTTGTTTTTTGCTTCCTTGCATTCTTTTGTCCACCACACTTTGTCTTTTTACCGCACCACTCCTGAAGACTGAGGAATAGCTAAGTGTGCAGCAGCAAATATACACTTCGTGAACATTTCGTTTATCTCATCGATGCTGAGATTTTCTAAAACTATATTTTTTAAATTGGCTTGTGCTCTAAAAAGTTGCCAGTCCGCTAAATACAGCTTCCAACGTCGCGGTTTAGTTGGGATGATCTCTGGTGGAGATGTCAAACTTATTAATACAGGAAGGTGATCGCTGCCATATGGGTTGTCAATGACATCCCATTTTAAAATCATTAAAAGCAGTTCATGAATTAAAAGACAAATCTAAACCGCTCATATTCTCCAAGGCTGGAGAGCAGTATGTGGCCTTTTCTGTGTTTAAAAGACAGATGTTATTTGAGAGGATAAAATCTTCGATTGTCTGCCCCCTAGAGTCGCAGCGCACGCTTCCCCAAAAAGGGGAGTGAGCGTTAAAATCCCCAACTACCAGATATGGCTCTGGAAGTTCATCTATCAATTCTTGTAGATCATGGACTGCTAATGTAAAATGTGGAGGAATGTATACAGAACAGATTGTTAGTGTTTTGTAGCTGATGATGCTGACTTCAACCACCTCAAGTTTTGTTTGAAGTTTGATTTCTTGAGCAGGAACGCTGCTTTGAACGACAATCGCGACGCCTCCCGAGAGTCGCTTTGCCTGCTCGCAATCGCGTCTAAGAGTTTTATAATGTTTCAGGATATGAACATGTTGTGGACAAAGATTGGTCTCCTGAAAACATAAAACTATGGGTAACATTGACCCTAAAATATGTGTTATGTCACTGTAATTCCGCATGTCCTCTACAGTTCCACTCAATTAAAAAAAAAACCCATGTTTATGTTTTTGAGAGGGAATGAAAGGGGATTTACTTAAGTGGTGGGCCCGTTATGAGGGCTCTGTCTTTTTTTCGCTCAAGAGAGTTGTTCCGCCGCTGCAAAGCGGGCGGATTGGGGTTTATATCCATCACGTCGCCAGAGGTGCTGTAGGACCGCGGAGAAGCCGCGGTTGTGTTAGTTTGAGACCTCCCCCGACGGGGGGAAGTCCTGCGGGATGCCGACCCATGGACCGGCGCTCCCTGCTTTGTCAACGGCAGTGCAGCTTTCGCTGACCCTGCCTGGGGCGTGGATGACCCTGCCATAAGCTCTGTGAAAGCGGCCTCGGCAGGTGCCGAAATGATGTGTGGTGCTACGCCCCTGTGCACCACATCAGCGAAGTTGGGTTACGCTATGAAGAAGAATGTATTGGTGAGGGCAAATCGTTTCCTCGCTTCTTTAAACGAAATATTTCCTTTGGTCTTTGTGAAGATTATTTCCTTTTCTTTTTTTTCAGGACGGACACGCCCTGGAGTACGCATCGGGGTCTCCTTCGCAGTTTGCGCAGCGCAGGGCGGCGTCACATTCCTCAGAATGGTGGTCCTTCGAAGCGCACTTCGCGCAAGTTTTGCTGCCGCGGCAACTCTGTAAGCCGTGGCCAAATCTCGGACAATTGAAGCATCTGCTTGGGTTCAGAATGTAGTGCCTGACATTTTCTTTAAGGAATCCGACTTCGATGGTTTCAGGTAAAGTGTTTGTGTTAAATATGATAACCAGGTGTTTATTATCTATTTCTTTTTTGTCCTTGCGGATTTTAATTCGGTACACATCTATGACATTTTGGTCGATCAGCCCTTCTAGCATTTGTTTTCCGGTTTGATTTATGAAAACATTTTCTGAGATGACGCCACGGACGGTGTTGAGGGATCGATGTGCTGTTAAGGAGACCGGGATGTCCCCTATAGAAGCAATGTTTGAGAGTTTCGAGCGCTCGCGCAGTTCAAAGAGAAGGTCAGCGCTGGCCATTTTTGAGACCTTGTAGCCAGGGTCCAAGTTATCGTTTAAGCATTTAGACACAAGGAATGGAGATATTATTCTGGCTTGTTTTTCACCACTTTGTGTGTATTAGATGAAACTTGGTGAATGTCGGTTTCTTTTTTTTTTGCGAAAAAATATGCTGCCTCGTTCCGCCCTCTCTTGAGAGAGCGATCTGGTTTGGAAAGGACTGGAGGCATAAAAAAAATCAAATTTTTCAGTCATGGTGCAAGCCACTCACCACGTAGTCCAACAAGGGGACGGGGCGGGAACTTGACAGCAAGTCCTGCCCACGCCAGCTGTGCACCTCAAATATAACCAAATATGATGCAACTCAGGGTATTTTGTCACATAAGGTTAACCCTCACCACCAGGAAAAAAATATTGGCGGTGGTTTAGCTCTGGTTAAACCTGGAGTGACGCGATAGCTACAGCTGGCCGGGTGGAACTCGCTCAGTTGAATTGCAAAGTCAGTCTTTCGCCGCTCTGTTTCGCTGGGCGTTCCTTTTTCATCTTCGTCCCACTTGATACGGCGCATGCGCACAGGTGTGGCAGCTCAGTTTCGCAGGCGCTCCGCGCAGCCGGCAGCAGCAGCTGCTCCGCACCACGTGTCTGGTCACGTGACCAACCACGTGACGAACCACGTGATCAGCCACGGCGCCGTGCCGCCGGCAGCTGCTCCGCACCACGCGACAGCGTGGCGGCGCAGCCAAGGCTCGAAATGCTACCGTAATGTAGCTATCGCTACAAAAAATAAATCTGAGAAGTGAATAATAGACTGGAGAGTTGTGAGAAAGAAGATACGAAAGTTAAAGGTGGAGAGGAGGACAGGAAAAGGCGACTGCCGATTTCCCCCGGTCGGGTCAGGCCGGAGGTGCCGTTTACAGGAAGCTGGGACCAAAGTGGTGTGTTGCCTCCGCCGAGGGGCATTAAAGGTCCAAACGCTCGGCATCGGCTCAACCACCAGGATCCCCTTTTCCCCGGACACGGCGATGCCACGTACGGCTAAGCGCGGATGCTCGGGAACCCGTGGTGTCGCCACTCACCAACGTCTGCTAGGGTGCCTCGATGCCCGCTCGCCTCCGCTTTCAGGGTGAGGACACTGCCCGCGACGGCAACATGTTGGGTCACACTCTCCCGTTCGGCTGCATAGTGCGCAACGCGGCGGCGGGTCGTTCGGAAGACAAAACTGCCACTACCGCGTGAAAATCCGCAAACCTGGTGTTCTAACAAGAAAGGGTGGTACCAGAGATGTTTCAAACAGTGAATCGGAGTTAGTTAAGCTAAAATATGTCACGTTTCGCAGCTCATCTGCTGAAAAATTCGGCTCCTTGCGGACATTCGTTACATTCTCACAGCGGTTGTAACATTTCCAGCGCTATCTGTACACCCGAATACTCTACTTCTCGATTGCTTTTCCAACTGTCAGAATTCCTTATTTAGAGCTGAAGTTTCACAATCGCCAAACACTGCCACTGTGGCAGTACTAATGAGAATATCAAGCGGCAAGCCAGCGTCTTTTGGAAACTGGAGCAGACAATTCTGCTGAAGCGAGAAAGGCGGCCTGTGTTGCTGCGACTCCTCTTAGTTGAATTTGGCGTTAATAGTGGCATTGAAATGACGCCGTAATCTAGAGTTGAATTTTTCAGGTTTCTGTGTGAATCGGTCGCTTTTATTGTTTTTCCTTCGTGCTTTGAACAGAAGAAAAAACTAACGTTTTTATATACTTAGCAATTGAAAGTTGTTGTTGCTATGTTGCCTTATTCAATTACAAATTTCACTGAACCATTTATTTTTAATTCTTTACAAGACAAAAAACAGTAAAAACGACAGATGTCTTGCTGAATAATCAGCAAGGTGTCGCATCGTACTCTCAATCAACGTCTATTCAACATTATTCAGAGAGAAACTCTGACCATGTGCATATTTTTTTTTTTTGGGGGGGGGGGGGGAACAAGCCTTTAGCAAACGAGAAAATATGAACGTAATGTTTCTGACATGTCCTCAGTTATCCGCCCCAGAACAGTGTGGCGACGGATCGTTTGGAAAAGAAATTTCCAATTACTGCTTGGAATCGTTTACATATGGTGGAGTAATAAGACAAAGTCATCCCAGTTAATGTCGGACAAGCGTGTGTTAACCGCGCAAAAAAAATAGCTATGTTCGGCAGATCATCCTCCGCGCTGCTGGCATACCTGAGAAACTTGGGATCTAGTAAACAGTTTCTACGTTAGAACAGCAAATGTAGCATAATCCAACAGCATTCGGCGACCCTGATACTGTATATTATGACTGCGAAGGAGCCGCCACTAACCGCAGGCTCATTTTCAGTGTAGCCAGTGAGTGGGGAACGCAGCGGCCAGTGATAACTTTTCGATCGGCGTGCATTCGCAGCGACTGCATCATGTAAAAAACATTCAAAACTGGCAGTACATTGCTGCCACGGGCGAAACAACTATCTCGCGTCAATTTCCAGTTTATTCGCATCATTGCAGTGGCCACGCAACCGCACAAAAACGACGCCACATGCATAGCGCGCAGTATACGCGACCGGCGCGTGTGACCCAACATGCCGCTGCCAGGGGGAAACGGCGGCGCGGGGTGCTACAAAAGGTGTCCTCACCCTGAAAGCGGAGGCGAGGCTAGCGGGCATCGAGGCACGCTACCGTCTGCACACTGCAGACGCCCCCCTGCAGGGATAACGCTGGATATGAAACACGGCCAAAGCACTGTGCGTATACGCTTATGAACGCCAGATAACGGGGAGACCGCCTTCGGCATGACTTAACGGCAGTAGATGATTGCGATGGTTTCTGCATATTGTTCACCTTTTCGTGTTGAGATGAAGTATCCGCTACAACCACCACATTATTAGCCAAATGGTGTGCAAAAACTTCACAGCGTTTTTGCAGTGTTTGTAACAGGAACACCATGACAAATATTAAAACGAACAACAACCAGACTTTCTTGATGCGTTCGCGTCCAAGCGTAAACGCTTTTGTGGCCTTTTTTTTCGTCCGTTAGTCAAGAGAATGTTACTTCTTCCTTTCATTCTTCCCTCATTTCTATCTCCGCTTTTAAACCAGACGTAAACAACTCGCTCTTTAATAGTTAATAACAGTTCTCTTTTTTTAATATTTGCCTGCTTTACTCATTCCTTCTGGTAGTATGGAAGGCTTCAAGTACGATTATATCAAAGAACTCGCTCATGCTGACGGTGTTTTTTTTTTCTTCAGATTGTATTCCTCCTTTGAGATCGTACTGCGACGTCGCAGAGAAAGCAATATCAAGCTATTTATTACAAGCTGCTTTGCATGCCGTCATATCGATCGGTGTATCGTGCACGAGATGGTAAAGCCGTTTTGAAGCTGCGTAACGAAAGATATGCTGCCACGCGATCTGTGCAACCGGACTGCAGGAAAAGTGATGTTTTTCATGGAGAACGAGGCCCAGATTATCTGCAGGATAACTAAGGCAAATCGAGAGCAAGACAAATGAGGCCCCGGACTAACGAATTCATCCCCTGGAGGTCTCTGTCAACTTTACACTAAAGTTTTTTATTTATCTCTCTAGCTCATCTGCCTAATCGAGGAGGGAAAAAATCGGGTGCACATTCTTGGTTTATCCTTAAGAAGCTGTCTCCTGGCAAATCCTACAAAGCTTGCAAAAAGAAAACACTCCTGTTAGACGATAAGGGCATTCGATATATTACACTTGAAGCCAAGGATGGCAGACCGTAAGACAGCGAAATGTTAATTTGCATGCGCAGCATACAGCGGTAGCGGATGACAGTGCATTATGCGGATCTTGACGAGCCAAATGTTATAATGTGCTTTAATCATGTTATAAGTGGTGCTTCTTTTATTTTGTATTTCGTGAAGGCACAAAAGTCCGCCTGTGCAGCTGTGGAATCTCAAGTCGGTAGATGTCGGGCTTGTTAGCTCTAAAGCTTCCTAGCTGGTTTTTCAGGCTTGAGTTCGTTATTTAGCTGCTCTGGTTACGAAAGAGCATGGGACGAAAAAACACACCGGCAGACGGAGCGCAAGTCTGCTATTAGCATTTGTGTCATAATTTTTTTTTTGTAAACTAGGCTATCAGCGCGGTTGGCAGCGAAGAAATGCTATTGTATTAAGGATATAACCAGTCTCGGACCGATAAAACTCTTGTTTGGAATATTCCAGAAAGCCTTCAGCTTAGCGTTTTTTGTGATATTTCTGAAACTTTCTTTCATTTAATTTAGCCAGTATCTCATACGTTCCCTTTCATTTGTCTCCTCTTCTGCTTTACACAAAAAGAAATCCTCTTTTCTGATGACCGAGACCAAATACTCTAGTAATTTTATCGTAATGTATGCAAAAGTTCGGACACTACGAAAACAAAAAAAAAATGCTTCATAATAGCAAAGAACAAAATATCATAACAAATTCATCGACATGCCGCTACTAATGGCTTTCTTCTCCTTTTCACTGATGAGCCGTTAAGCCTACGTCGCCTGTTCAAATGGCAGTGGCGTTTTCCGAGCACAAATATGCGTATGCTCCTTATAGCACTTTCTAAGTTTGTTTACCCTTATTTTCCTCCGGCGTCCCTGGCTGTGATGCGAGTACCAAAAAATAACAGCGCAAGCATACCGATTGGATATATGCTTTCTCTCAAAGCCGGGAATTCTTTTGTGATTTCGAGCGCGAATCGCAACGGCTTCCATTCGCGAATGGTGGCCTCCAACCTCATAGCTCAGGCCACAAACACCACAGGCTATCTGCAACCTTCTCTTCTGCTACGCACACAGTACAAACGATGAGGGTATGCTATGCTATGCTATGCTGGGCTATGCTGTGCTGTGCTATGCTAAGCTATGGTATGGTATGGTATGGTATGGTATGGTATGGTATGGTATGGTATGGTATGGTATGGTATGGTATGGTATGGTATGGTATGGTATGGTAGACTATGCTGTGCTATGCTATGCTATGCTATGCTATGGTATGGTATGTGTGGCGTGGCATGGCATGGTGTGGCCTGGCATGTCGCCCTAATGATGAGGACTATGATGTGCTATGGCGTTGCATGGTGGGGTGCGATGTTGTGTGGTGTGGTTACGCGTGGCGTGGCAAGACGTGGCGTGGTCGCGTACGGTGCGTGTGATGTGTGGTGCGCCGTCCTAAGGATGAAGGCTATGCTATGCTTTGGCATGGCATGGCGCGGCGTGGTGTTCTGCGGTGCGGTGCGGTGCGGTGCGGTGTGGTGCGGTGCGGTGTGGTTCGGCGCGGTGTGTTGTGTTGTGGCGGGGCGTGGCGTGTTGTGGTTTGATCTAAGGCCTCAGAGGAATATATGGTCTATCTAAGACGCCGTAGCGGAGGGCTCCGAATTCGCTTCGACTTCCCGCTGGCATTGCACAGCACGCAGGCGTTTTGGTCTCACGCCGACATAGTAAAAGGCGTGGTAGGGTTATAACGTAGTTAAACCGAATAGTCGTGCGAAAGCATGTGTTTAGCCTGGTTGGCTCATGGTGCTGCTTTGCTGGGTCGTCGGCACGTATGGCGACGATATTAAGGCGAAAGCCTATAATGGCTCATACTTGCGGCCATGCCCTTGTCTAGTCTTTGGTGACGTCCGGTCTCAAGTCATGTTACACCGATGACTAAATTAACTTGATGAGAGAAAAAATTCCTGTGCGCGGAGAGATTCGAACCACCATCCTTCCGTTCCGCAGCCGAGTGTGCTAACGACTACGCTACTTCCTGCGAACGCATAGGTAGTTCTCCTTGTCTAGCGTAAGGACGCTTGAGAGTGTTTCCGGAAAGGTGTCGAATCAGACGGATGCCTCCCGAACGCCCTCCAGTGTCTCCAGCATTTAAGATTAACAATTGTGTGCTTAATCAACATCTTAACCACGGATCAGTGACACAAGCAGGAACACGGCGCTAAAGGCTTTCGCCTCACCGCAATTTAGGTCAACAAAGTGCCCCCTGAATTTTTACCTAGTTCGACGCTATTAGTACAAGCATTAGTTGATAAAGAAGACGATGTGCAGTGCACAGCGCGAGAGTGTGTTGTTGCAGCTTAACACGAAGCGTGACCAGCTGCGGAGAGAGCATAGTGCTCTCGTGCAGTGGCCAGCAAAGCTGATCTGTTCGCGCCGCCTCGTGTTCGAAACGCAGTCGCGGCAAATATTTGTTATAATTATTTTTAGTTCGGCCAAGGTCACCTTCAAGGTCAAGCTTCGCAAAAACTCGGCGAGTCGGTTAGACCTCATGAAGTAGCCCTTCCTTAATAAAATGACGTGATGCATGCGTGCACCCACACGAAGAACAAGGGCGGTGGAGAGTGCAAAAAATAACGAGATTGTACATATTAATATGTCTAATTTGCACCCTACGCGTCCCTGCGCTTGGTTTGGTGAATTCGAAATGCTATTCCAAAAACACTCTACAGCAGCGCTCTGAGCGCACAGATTCAGAACGGCGGCGACTGCATTCATGTGCAGGCCAAATGGAAAAAACACCCGTGTACTGAGGATTCGGGGCACGTCGAACAATGTGCAGCCGGTATTAACCCGGGTTTTCCCGTCTTGGTGTTCTTCATTAACCACAGCTTTGACTTGACACGCAGAGACCACTCAGCCCGCCGGCCAGGAATGACTGGTGGATCGTGCTTTGTGTGAAGCACAGGCCCGTGGACTAATACACCAGTAGGAGACCACTCTGGAAGATTTTTTTTTTCGTCTAATAAAAGTTGTTTCCGTCCATCCGTCTGTTACTCCGCTGTTTGCAAGTATCTTCGATCCTTAGTTCCAGTCGAATGGTGCTGCACGCGACATTTGAAGCACAGCGCAGTAGCACTCAGACGAAAACGGCACCACAGACTTTACACTCAAAGTAAAAGCGTGTGCTATTTCGTGGGGATACGCGTTTCAATCGCATCCTTTTCTGTTGTTTTCTTTCTGCGTCTCCGACTACTTGCGTGCATTCGTAATCAGGAGTTTTGAAAGTGAGTGAGTCACAGATCTTGATTCTCTCCGTCTCGTTCCAGTTCTACTGACGCGGGTGACAGCTGCCTCTTCTTACCTGCGCCATCCACGAGTGCACTGTCTTTTGCCCCTCAGAGAGTGGTCCACTTACTCCTTGGCAGTTTATATTGTTTGTCCGCGAACCAAAGGGAAGAGTCAGCTAAAGAAGAGGGCGGGTGCGGGGTGCAAATGAGCAAACAGAAAGTACCGCGTACAGAAAATTTCGCAAATTCTTCAAAAACACTGTTTTGTTCATGCTCTTCTTGCTCGATCGTCTTTAGGCTTTGTTTTCTTTTACTTCATACTCCTTCTGCGCCACTGTTTCGACCAAGCCAGGAAATAAAAAATTTGAAAAGAAACTAAAAAACCGCTCTGGCAATGCAGATTCTTTTTCTATACGCGCGAACGAGCTCTGTCGTTTCCTTTGTCATCTTCGTACTACCCAACACCTCCTCCACCAAAGACATTTCATGAAAAACGCTGCAGGAAAAGCCTCCCAAACAAACGCCGATAAAGAGAGGCGTTGCTTGCGGCGCCACTTGGCCTTATCTGTGCGGGGTGGCTTGAGCTGCGAGCGGGCGCTTTTTCTCTCAAATTGCCCCCATTCGGCCGTGCCTTATCGCAACTTTCAAAACGTTTTGACTTCACCGTGTGCGCGGTCCCTCATATTTTCCGGCATTTCAGGGCTGTTTGGCGGCCGTTGGTATGTTTCCCTGGAACGTGGGACAAGAAACAAAAAAATGAAAGCAAGAAAGGTTAGCCAGAAGGATTTACGGTTTGCCACCATGAACTGGGACAATGAAAATACTTAAACAAGAAGGAAAGAAGAGAGAAAGCAATAGCATCGCCAGGGGGTGGGCTGTGACATCCCATCACCCTAGCCCCACGGCCATAAGCCTGTAATACTCAAGCATTGAAAATTTCGGATAAAAGCTCCTGAGCTTCAGCATTGCGTCTTCTTTGCTGGCCCCTGCATCGCAGGTGCGAAAAACACTAGTAGATTTATCGAGAAAAATGGTAATACTGTGTGGTTAAACGTAACAAACAGACCTATTTTTAAAATAGTCATGATCGCGAGATCTTTGACGGCTGATCAGCACAGAATGGCAACGAGGAAATGAAACCGGGTTTATGTGCACACATAAACCCGGTAATTACACAACTATGTTACAAGGGTTTGTCTGCTGTGGTGGGGTGGGGGGCAGACAAGAGCTCTGGCGAATTAGACCACATTTTTTAAGAGAGCAGCTCTTAAGCGTTTGTTCATGGGTTGAGCCGCGTCGCCACCGTCGGTGTAACCGAGCGAAACAATAAATAAGTTAATAAATTTAAAAAATAAATGCCGCAGTTGAGGTTCGAACCCGCGGCGGCGCAAACAGACGAGCTTCGCTGACCGCTGCTCGAGAGCACTATGCTATCGCCGCAGCTTTTTTTTTTCCTTTATTGCATGGAAATAGCGCCGAAAAGAAAAGTCTAAGCACGCTTAGGCCACAAAACACCAGGCCACCTTACCGCAACATGAACCCTCCTTCCAAAACATCAAAAGTCTGGGAGGCACACACATGCATCCAGACAGGGGAGCCAACTAGCCGGCTCTTGCAGGGCAGCATATACTCCCCGCACCAAAGCGCATTGTTCACGAAACAAAGAGTTCGACGACCGTGGTGATTCGGCGTGGCGGTCCATCATGCGGCTCTTCCAGAGACAAAATAGTCCCAGCAACATAAATAGGTCATATGGCACAGCACTGTTTTTCTCCGCGGGCAAAAAACGAATACTGTAGGGTGTGATGTCAATGTCCTTCTTAATTGGTCGTTGTAAAATGTCACAGAACAAGATATCATCAATGCACAGAACAAAACAATGGCCAACTGTCTCTGGTGTAATGCGCAGGTGACAATTCACCGTCCATGGCGCAAGCATCTCCTTAGCATGAAGCCATGCCTTCACAGGCACCGTTGACGTTGGCAGCTTAAAAAAGATTGTTTTCGCGGCAGAAGAAATGCACATTCGCCTAACACGTTTCAGAACACTGGCGTCAGGGAACACCAGAAAAGGTTGCCTATACAACGGTACAGGGAACAAATACTCTGCAAGTGCCTGAGTCCTCTGCCTTCTGGAGGGGCTATAGAGGTAGTCTACATAAAAACGCACAGTGAGGAAATTGAAGGTGTCAGCTACTTCCTTAAGGAATCCCCGGTAAAGGCCCCTCACGAGTGTGTCCCGTCGGTGCGAATAGGAAAGGCAAATGAGCACTGAGACGCCTAATAAGCACGGCTACTAAAAAAAGGTGCTTTTACAATTTGTAAAAGAAAAAACGCGAGACAAGCTGATGCAGGAATAAGTGAGCAAGGCCGATTTCACCAGACTCTAGAGAAAGAAATAGGTTAACGCGACGTATGGAATCCCATTGGGAACGCCATACGAATGTAGCAAATATTCTGTGCATCACCTGCACTTTCTTCCTCGCATAGTGGAGAACCTAGAACACATAAGCAAGTTTTGCAAATAAAAAAATGTTGCAGACTGGAGCCCGAGCAAACACTGATAGTTCCCTACCCATCCAAGCCTGGGTGTGTCGCCTCATGAAGACTATCTGAGAATCCCAGTAGGCGCCACTGTTGCAAATTTGGTGAAGATGAACCCCTAGGTTCCTCTAACGCCGCAGCCAATCACGCCTCTTGTTAAACTGCAACACACTCTCGTGCATTGCACATAGTCGTCTTCATCAACTAATACCGCTGTCCGACTAATGTATACATTCTCGCACGTTGCGCATTGCACATCATTGTCTTGATCACCTAATACTACTATCGAACTAATGTCGTCGCCAGACGTGCCGACGACCCGGCAAAGCAAAACAATGAACCTAGAGGGCCAGAGACACCGACGGAGCTGCGCTCAAAGTTTCGCATTAGGGAGAATCGTAATCGTCCTTAGAACTTTTTTTCTTTCTTGATGCCTGTGACCCTGCTCGCTCTTAATATGATACTTGAGTTTTTTCGCTGCTGTCGATGTCGACATGCTCAGCTCCGCAACTGCTGCTGTGACCGGCATGCGTCGACATGGCCAGCGCGCGGGTAGGTCTTCGCGGTTCGCTGTACTGCTTGCCGGATTGCGTCATTCCTGGCTTTGCAACTGCAGTGGATGTCAGACTGCGCCGGTGCTTACTCGGGTGTGTTGCGCTTCGCTTTTGGGACGCAGCGTGGCTTCAGCCATGCATCATCAGGCACCTCGTTACTTTTGTGGCGCAATAACGTCAGTTACAACAAAGCGAGAAAAAAAAATCTAACTGCGCGTGCATACCGTGGCGCGCTAAAGAAGTCCTTCTCCACCTCTTTCCGCTCACTCATTGATTTTGGTTTTAAGAAATGTGTCGAGAAATGCGGCTTTTGTAATAGAGTCAGGTTTTGATAGTATCCTGGGCTAGTTGGAGGTGAAGCGTAGTTAGGTTTACAGAACACAAGAGGAAAAGATAGAAGGGGAAGCGTTTGATATTTTTTGTAAGCATAAACGATAACTATTAACACTTGTAAAGATTGTATCTTTCGTGATATGCCGCGAGTATAGAAGTTCACAAAGCAACTGAGGAAATTGTCATAACTTCAACGATAAGCCTTCAGAACTGGTGATCGTTGACTCATCGTTTAATTAATCTCTGCTCCTAAAGTGAACGACTGTAGGCTCGTGCAGAGCTTTTTTCTTTTCGTAGTGAATTCTGACTGCTGTCTTCATTGCAGTCTGCTAACCATCGCGAAACCAGAAATTACTACAAGATAGATGGAATGGACTGAAGACAAGAAAATAATCCGGGTTCCGTTGGTTTATTTGCCCTTGTTTTACCTAAACGGGACAATGAGGCCACACGCTGTTTGGCTAGTCTCTTTCTGTTGGTACGGTTTCCTCCCGATTTCGGATATACAAATCAAATGTACTTACCTGTTAGTTGAATTCAATTAAATTTATCCAAAATCATGAAGATGTTGGGTGCGGCGACGAAAAGCCAAAAAAAAAGGTCTGACGGTGGTCGACGCGCCCTACAAATAATTTACAGCAGTATACACAAACAATTGATCATAATATTAGTTTCATATGCATAAAAAGTCATATACAATACAATAATAGCGATTACATATCTCAATATGGCATAAAACAGCATGTGAACGCTAAAAGTAACAATAACAAAAAAGCGAGCACAAACCACAGTGACACAACATTGTTGGTAGCGCTTATGCATGCATCAGTCTGGTAAATTATTTAGTAAATAAAGAAGAGTATAGAGCAACATCTGGCGACCATAATAGGATCGAGTTTTATGCGCAGTCCATATGGAACGAGCGCGGGTAGACGACTTCTGTTATTTCCTTTTTAAAAGGGACAGCTGGTTCATGAATGAGGTTTGTTTTAAAATACTAGTCTTGTACCTCTTTAAAAGTATGGTGCCATACAGCTGTGGAACGGGGGTTGTGCCAAGTGCGGCGAAAATGGGTTGAGCATGTTCAAATCGCAGAGCATTAGTAATACTGCGCACAACTTCTCTTCTGAAGTAGATGCAGCCGTTAAATATTAGTAAAAGTTCCTTTTGTTTAGTCTACTTTTAGGTGCGTGCGTGTGCTATGGAGAGCGTGGATAGTCCATTCATAAGTGTAGTCGCGCTGTACTGGTCAGACTGAATCGCTGCAGTACCCTTGTTTTTCTGTATCTTCGCTTTCAATTAACTTGAAAGAAAAACTGCATATCACTTAATCTATCACCCTCGTCCAATGCATTGGTCACCACCTGAGAACCCCCACAAATCGCTGTATTTTTTAATCCTGTGGATACGTACCACAGTTTTGGAAAGCGCAACGAATAATTGCCGGAAGCGATAAATGTGGTCATAGTAATTTGCCCAGATATAAAGAGGCATGGGCACCGGAGAGTCCCCAGAGCCTCAGTTTTAAGCAGGGCAGCGCAAGTCAAAAGCTGCCACAAAAAAAAATCTTTTTGCGATGCATTGAGTATGACAGTGTACGATGCGGAACTGCAAAAACGATAAAGTTGAGTGCGGTTATTAAGGCAGTAGATTATAGCAAGAAGGCAGATAGTGTGCTCCTCAAAACAACGTTCTCGTTCCCAGAGCGACGCGTTTAAGCAGCCAATTCTAGAAAGAGACAACCAACATCAGATATTTTCTTCACTCGTTGTGCCACGCTAACCATAAATTTTATATTCTGTTTACCTCATCTGGAAACTGCTTATGTTTTTTTCTTCGCATCGGTTTTTTTTCTCCGCCTTGTAATACGAGCCTGATAATCACATCATGCGAAAAGAAGCAGAAAGCGGCCTGCATCGATCTTGAGTAAATCTGCGAATAATTCGACGGCTGCATTAAATAATGATGTGCCTGGTTAGCGGGAGCGAACAAACCAGGCGAAGTGATGTGCGGATGTGGAGCGCCCAAATAACTGGGTTTGATTTAAAAACCCGCAATCCATCACCGTTCCGGAAGTCTCCGGGCATATAAAAGAAAGCACGAACGAGGGGATGCCGTGCTTGCGACTCCAACAACAGCACCAGCGGCGTCCACAACACAACAAAACCGGCGTGCTGCCTCGACGCGAATATGAAACTGTATCTGAGTGAAATTAGTGCCGGAAGCAGTGCAAGTTTGTGAAGAAAAAACTGTTTGTCGCCTGTTTCGCTTTCTTCCCGAAATTCGTTACTGTTGCTGTTCTCGCATTTAGCTTACGTCTTGCAGGACCGCAGTACTGAAATAACAGTGCCTGAGAAGCGCAAAAAGTAAAAGCTTATGCTCTGACGTGATTTGTGCCGTGACGCAATTATTTTAGTGATCAAGCAATTTAACAAATACACATAAGCGCGCAAAAAAATGAACCTCACCATTCTACATCTTTAGGCAGTGTACTGCCGGTCTCTAAGTCCGCATCTTTCTCATTTACTTTGCTTTTGAACTGTCCAGACGCTGACTTAGACGCGGGGCGGCGGGGGTTCCTTAAAACTCACTCTTAACTCCTCGAATCTTTATCCGAAGGAAGTGGAGCGTGTAATGCAATAAGCAGTCTTCCACGTCCTCTTTTCCTCCTCGAGCTTCTTCCATTATGCGCCCTACGTATTCTGTGCGTGGGCTTCTAATTTGATCAGGGCTAAAGAGAAAGCCCAATTTCTCTCTTGGCCAGGCCTCCTAAGGGCGCGGCCGGAAGTCATCTGGTCGTGCTTTCAATTTTAAAACCCGGAAGCCACTTTCCATCTTGCGCAGTCTGCACTTGTAGCTTTTAAGATAGAGCTTTTCTGCGTTATTCTTTAGTCGCGTTAAAAAATTTGCTGATGCTACAGAGTGACTGAACTTTGTCGTCGGTCTATTCTGTACAGGCTAAATATGAGGCACATTTTCCTGCCTTGGGAAGCAGAGGTTGTTAGGCTGAAGTTGCTATGCGGCTGCTAAAAGAGACTTTCTAGCGCTCTGGTCACACTGTCCATCGCTTTCAGAAATCGTATGCTCTCAGGCACGATGAACACGAGGATAGAGGATAGTAAGAAATCACTGTCTTCAAACCTGCGGTCACAGTATGGATAACATAAAACAGTACAGTTTTCTGCCGCCTCTTCATATAGCAGCTGCACCAGTTCTTACAAAGCTGTGTCGTTTGTTTATAATTCCAGCTTAACTTTAGCTTAATCACCATAGAAAATAACAGAGGGCTTTTACTGATACGTTTCTCCTGCTATATTAAACGTGAAACAGCCTTAGTACTGCAAACTCCCACTCTCTCCGCCCAATCTATCCTGAAGGCCTGCTGGATTTCGATGAGAGTCTGACTGCGCAGTGCAGATTTTGCTCCTGGCTATCCATCTGAACATAAGAGGCCCTTGGAGACCTAACGTCCCGTGCTTGTCGAAATCATCCTTCACTTAGAAAATAGGCAAACAAAAAGTAGTACAAAGGGTCGCAAACGCTAAGCTGCGATCAGATCTCTCGACCGTTTTGCCCTTCCTACATGGGTACGGCGAGATGCGTACTGCCATACGAGCAGCCTGCGAGTTCCGCCTCGGGCAGGCAAGCAGCCTTGCAAAGCGTCTCCATTGTGCGAGGCCCATCCCGATCAGAGAAACGACATCGTTGCTCGCACCGGTGGCGCGCCCGAGCGAGGGTTGTTAGCGGAACATCGCCACGGCCTTCCTTCGGGAAGATATCGAGCAGCTGGAAGGCCGGCGCCTAAAGGAAATGCTGGAAGCGGAAGGGTAGGGAAGAACAGGGTGCACATCCAAAGCTCCGCTCCAGAATAACGCGCGCTGCTCACATGAGCGTCGACACTGAATGACAGCGATGTCTCTACTTGGCATTCCAATATATATATATATATATATATATATATATATATATATATATATATATATATATATATATATATATATATATATATATATATATATATATATATATATATATATATATATATATAAGAATACAACGGGAGAGTGAAGGGGAACGCAGAGCACTGGCAAGGCTAGTAGACATTCGAAGGGGTGGTTCGCTGGCTGGGCAGAGGAGAACGCAGCATATCTTAAGTTCTGGTTCAAGTGTCTCCTTGGCACTCGTCCCACCTCCCCTCTCCTCCCTAGATTTGTTTTCTTCCTTTTTTTTCTCGTGGGTGCCAGAGTTTTCCTATCCCATTACGCACCCGAACCCCGTCGCCGAATGGCTGAACGCAGCGACAGCGGAGGGTAGATGGCGCTCCCAGCTGCGCACCTCTGCAGAAGAGAACCTGGCTTTTTTGCACTCCCGTACGCCGGTCTTCACTTTCCCTTCGCCCATGAGCAGTTTCCGCGGGAAGACCCTCTGCATCCTTCCCTCTGCTGTCATTGCGAAGAGGGTGTATCCACGCGCTCACAGTACGTATTCTTCCGTGCGCACTCAGCGAGCGAACAGCTCCCCTGAAGAGAGAGCAGGAAGGCTGAAATCCGCTTCTTTTATGCTTTCCAAAGCATAAAAATGTCAATGCCGGGAGGAAGAAAAAATACAGAGGTGCACAGCAAAGCAGATGGAAAAAAAATGGGAAAAGGGTTTGATAACGGGAAAAGTTTATTCCAAAGGAAACTTTTTTTTTCTTTCGCAATAAGAGGATTTTTTTCTTTCTCAGCTGTGTTGCAGATGGGCACATAGGTGCTGAGCGCGAGTTCCAGAAATGATCAGATTCAATGGCTAATGGTCTGTGATATATTACAGGACTAAGACTGTACTTAGAAAAAACAGTGAAGACGCGACGGAGTCAACTTACTATCTTTTTGGCTGCTCCATCTTAATGCCTTTGCTATCTTTCCCAGTCAATTCAAGGTGGCAATTTAAGACTAGGCGCTTGGTTACTGAAAAAAAAGAATACAAGCAACTATGTTGAATGCATCAAACAATCATATTCAACTACATATTTGTTGCTAAAATAGTGACATAGATATCCAACCAACCAGCATCTGTGCTGTATATTTTTCCCGGTATATGTACCAGAAAGTACGCTGTATCTGGATACCGAAAGAATCATTCTGTAATAAAGACAACCACACAAAGTAACGTATTTACTGCGGCTTTCCGAGTTTTCCAGCAGCCTTTCAAGGACGCGTGTACCGTCCATTCGCTAGTGTTGATGTACTACCGACGTCAAGTGAAATGCGAACAGCGGAGCGCACGGCAAAGGTACAGTTTACTTCGTCTGCCTGTCGTCATCATAGATAAGCGCTCTCACCCGGTTTGCGATAGTTTTTCTTCTGTTTTCTCTGACGTTAGTTTCCTAGATTTGCCACTGGAGCGCCACATTCACACATTCCACTGATCTCGACTGCTGGCGGCACATGCTGTCGACCCCGTGGGTGAAGCGAGCGCTCTTAGCTGCTGTCCTGTAGTGCTTTGATTTTGCTTCCATCATCGTCGTGTTGTTATCGTCTGGTTGCTTGCGGTCGGTGTCCAACACGACATTTCCTGAATCTCATGTTTCTGGTAGGGAGCACAACTTTATCGCCACATGAAAAGCTGAAATATTCTGGAATCGAACATTCACGCGTCAGCGTACGGGCCGAGGAAAAAGGGCGAATCGTTTCTCTTTACCGTCAAGGGTGTGCATTGCAAAGTGAACAGGTCGTCCAGTTCCTACAATGACCGGTATTTTCCAGGCATTCTGTGGTGCGGGACGGCTTGAAAACATGCCCCGTGGGCGCAGACAGCGGGTCACCACCAAGGGTCAAGACCTACTTATTGTGGTCGCTGCAGCAAACACACCCAACACAACGGTTTGTGAAGTTAAGGACAATGTGTGCCCCCGCGTCTACCATTCGACGTCGTCTACACGAGGCTGTTCTGCTAAGTCGTGTACCGTCACAGACGCAGAAACCAGAGGTCTCAGAAGCAAACAGAACGCCAAAGCTTGTGTTTACACAAGACCGTGCATCATGGACTACGGAGAACCTGCTCCGCGTGATCTCTAACGAGTCAACGTTTTCACTCATTGGGACCAGCGTGAGCGAATCTGGAGCACCGACGACACCAGGTGTGCCTTTCCTGCGACATGTGCATGTCGACCTGCAACATATGAGGTAGGATTTCTTTATTTTATTTTTATTTATACATGCTCCAGCCTTAATAAGGCTATAGCAGGAGTGGGTAGGGAGACAAAAAAAAGACGTAGAAATATACAAACGTGTAAAAACAAAAACAAAATAAATAAAAATGTCACTAGCAAGTGATGGCCCCCAAAATCTCGTCAATGGGTAGCGAGCGGACGCTTCCAGGCAGCGAATTCCAGAGTTCAATGGGGAGGAGAAAGAAGCTGCGTTTGAACGCCTCTGTGCGGCAAAAGAAAGGAGTAAGGTTCAGGCTATGGAAACTTCTAGTGAGGCAAGATTTGCTAAAGTTCAAATAGATAGTATACTTTTGAGGGGCTGTACATACGTACGTACGCGCTGAGAATGAACCAGTGTGTGTAAAAACTTCAAACATTCTAGGCGTCGGCGAGATGGTAGTGCTGCTATACGTGAGGCTGCATAATGGGAAGAAGACGAAAAATCTCGGCCGTAGTTGTGAAATATGAAGCGTACTGATTTCTTGTGAACTGATTCCAAATTTCTAATATCACATTTCTTGTGAAGATTCCGTATGATACAGCCGTAATCAAGAATTGGCGGATAAGTGCCATGCCATGGCCATCATATTCAGTTTTAAGACGCAGCAAGAGCGCTTCGTTCTTAACTTCGCCCAACCGGTCTACTTTTATTTGTTCCCAGCGTAACCACACGCTGATAACACGCCGGGGATCGAAGCAAAATCAAAACGCTGCAGGCCATGGAGCTAAGAGCGTTCGCTTCATCTGCGCTGTCCGCAGTCGTGGCCACCACGATACCTCGCTGCAAGTTGCAATCGGTGGAAGGAAAGCACGTGGCGCTCCAGTGCAAAGCGAGAAAACAAACCTCAAATAAAACGGAAGGAAAACTATTGCAAACCGGATGAGCGCGCCTATCTCTGATGGCTACAGGGCTACAGGCAGGCTTGTAATCTTGACTTTTGGCCACGCGTTCCGCTGTTAATTAATTGGTTTTTGGGGGGAAAATAAATGGCGCAGTATCTGTCTCACATATCGGCTGACACCTGAACCGCGCCGTAAGGGAAGGGATAAAGGAGGGACTGAGAGAATAAAGGAAGAAAGAGGTGACATAGTGTAGGGCTCCGGAATAATTTCGACCACCTGGGGATCTTTAACGTGCACTGACATCGCACAGCACACGGGCGCCTTTTGCGTTTCGCCTCCATCGAAACGCCGCCGCCGCGGTCGGGTTCGAACCTGGGTACTCCGAATCAGTAGCCAAGCGTCCTAACCACAGAGCCCCCGCGGCGGGTAACGCGTTCGCATTTCACTTGACGCCGATAGCACCTGTATTTCAGTCAGCGTTCGCGAAATCTCTGTGTCCTAGTGGTTTCAGCATCCGACTTGCAAGCGGGAGGTGCGGCGCTCGATCCCTGTGCACCCGCGTACAGTCTTGGTCAAAAGTCTTAAGGCCAAAGTCATTTCGCTTCAGCCTCATTAGAGAACCATTACGACACTATTAAAGATCAAATGATCATCAGAAGGTTTCTACTTGCGGCAGAGAAGCTTCCTGCTTGCCTTGTGTTTTGAATGATCCTCTACACGGAGCATTATAGGAACATTGATTTCGCTGCAGCTGAACGCTGTGGCCTTAAGACTTTTGATTAAGGCTGTACCTACTGGGGATACAACAGTTTAAAGCTCTCCCCTGGCCTGCTGTAGCGCTTATCTGGGATGAAATGCTTGAAAAATGGGTCTGTGACCCCAACTGGTGTAAGGAAATGACCTCCTCCTATGTCCTCTTCGATCAAAGCTGCCCTCGCGCTATTAAAAATCATCATCATAATCACTAAACCGCTACAAATTCACAATTACACGCTTGTTTTTTTTTCCTAATTGAATACCTCTTCATTCAAGGCAACGGCTTAATTGTACCTATTCGTAGTTCCATTACTGTTCGCTTTCAACAATAATTTATTGCAGGTTATTAGCGCTTTGCTTACACGGCTGATCAGGCGGTGGTTAGGCGTACAACTGGCGGGTTAAAGGGGGGGATGCTGCAAGTGTGACGCAAAAGACCAAAATTAAATTGGCGATTATAGATGAGCTGTTCTTACACGTTGCGCCCACCATGTGCTCCACAAATTATGTGTGTCATCCACTGTAATCTATAAACAGAGGTGAACTTGAGTGTGTCCTTGGTGGTCTCTTAATGTTACACAACAGTCAGCGACAGCTATTGACTTGCGTCATTGTGTATACACAGAGTTCCACTTTATTTTTTTTCCTTCCTCTGAATTTTCTAGTGCGTTGCTCCCCGCGCCTTACGATAAAAAAGATTGACACATGAAGCTCTTGTACCCCTCGCTGCTTGCTCATATACGAACCAATAAAAGGCCATTGTCCGCGCAAGTACACCTTCTGTCAAAATTTCTCACGCCACAATGTTTTTTTTTTTGTTAGGCCCTCCAGCAAGCCACATATACGGCCATAAAGGTCCAAAGCTTCGCATGGGTCTGGAGTAGGGTTCTTTTTGTATCCCAGGTGTGTGGATGACTTCAGAAGTGCCCCAAGTAATTAGTACAGGACGACCAATAAACACGGTAGCCAAGAGACTTTTGATTTCGGCTGCACGTGGGATACCAATCGCACCCCCTTTCTCATTTATACAAAAACCTCTTTCTCCGGCTTGAATGCGCACAGGCCATACCCCACGCTTCTGCAGCGTGGCAGTGCTCATCTCCACCTTAAACCTTCGTTTTTCGTCTACGTTCGAGAAAATTGAGTCCGCAAGAAAAATAAAACGATGCTGTTGCGAAAGCAACTGTTGGCACAAGAGAGGGAAGCCACGATTGCTCCATAGAGAAACTACGGGAAAGAAACGAAGGGACTCTTGAAGAGATGGGGCGGTGCACAATAAGGCTGTGTATCAAGAAAACTTTTCAACGATTCAGATATTCGAAGATTTATGGGAAAGATACAGGCGACGCAGCTGGAAGCGCTGCATATACGCTAAGTTGACGCCTCAGACTCCCGGGCAATGGCCTCGCACGCAGTGATTGCCTGGTTTCAACATCGACGCCGCGCGCATGCTGCCAGGTACTGATAAAATGTGCCTGACGCGCGCTCTGCACTAGCATTAGGTGGCCCAGCGCGCACCTGCTCCGTTCCAAAAAAATCGCCTGCAGTGCCAAAAGAAACACACCGCCTCACCGTCCTTCAATCTCGGTGCAGACAGCTCGGGGTCGACGCACCCTGGAAGCCCGAGACGCCAAATCTATATTTCTTTTCAAGTGTCTTAAATCTTACTTTCTGCTCACTTTCAAACTCTTGATGCTGGCTTGAAAGCTTGGCACATCGCTCAAGGCACACAGAGCACTGCTTTGCGTCATTTATGTACGTACAGTTGAGGACAAAAGTCTCTGGACCACACGTTCCTCAAACCAAGCCGCTAGCTCTACTATTAGCCGGCAGCTGGAGACTACACTCGTGGAGTGTTCTTTCATCTCCACGAGTGTAGTATCCAGCTGCCCGGCTAATAGCAGAGCTATCGGCTTCGCTTGAGGAACGCGTGGTCCAGAGACTTTTGTCCTCCACTGTACGGCATGGCACCATAATCGCTTTATATAAATTATAAGTATATAGTGGATACACAAGTGACCACATGTATGGTGTACAAAGGCTACAGACGAAGGTTCGCAGCAAGTGTCGGGTTCGAATTTCCCACAACGTTTAAGTTATTTGCGATAGATGCTCCGCAAAGAGGGAAGGATAAGAAAGCGCATTCTTTGTTGTTACAGAGAGCATCACCAATCGACTGGAGAAAATACGCTCCATGCCCTAGACCTCCTGTTTTCCTAGACCCGCTCATGAATACACTGTTGCTAAGCCTGCACCTTGTACCTCGTAGCTAATTTCTTCCTATAAGGAGACTGCAATGCTTCAAAATGTGCGTACATTGCTACATAATGCGTAGCTTTGGCTATTTGACGTGACATCTGACGTGCAAAATGCCCACAGACGGCGACAATATTTTAAACACACACAGGCACCGGTGTGTCCCGTCCTTTTTCTTCACATAATCTGCTTTGTGTGCGCTCTGTACATGCCATTAAGTTTCTTTTGTTCCTCTTTTCGCAACCGAGGCTAGGAAAGCGACCGCGCTGATATATGATGCCGTGTTTAGATCAGGCTTTCACGCTGTTCGTATTTAGCGTAGCATATGCAGCTCTGAAAAACTAATTGAGCATTCGCGGGCAAAGAAACGACGCCTGACTTTTATTCGTCAGTGCGAATCACTTTCAGTGCCGCTGAAAAGCATTCGCTTATTAATGAACTTGGCGCGTAAACGCGGTTCCAGCTCCAGCTCGCGGGGGCGAAGTCATCGTGAGCGGTGGGGCATCAGCTAGCGAAAGCTTTCTCTCTGCTTCTTTCCAAAGCTCGAACTTAGTTTCCGAGCACACCGCGGAATGGTGAATTTCGTCTAACGAACAGTTCAAATCAGCAGCGAATGATTTATCTTTCTGGCGCCCTCGCTTCTCTAAATGCACATTATGTCTATATAGCGTCAAGCGGGATTGATGTGTCCAGCGAAGTTAGCTTGGTTTTGTCAACACTTTCAAGTATTTTTCACCGTAATACATGCCGCATTTATTCTATCAGTTCACATAATCCCGTCTTTTTATTCGCCTATCTGTTGCTTTTTTTCGTTCTTATTCGCTTGTTTCACTCAGCTCACTCCCAGTCTCTGCTTAGTCCCTTTGGAAATTCCCCTCCCGAGGCTCACGAAAGCGAGCCTGGACTTTTATTAAATAATTTCCTCGTTGTACTTTGTTCCCAAAGTCTTTTCATCGGCACCGTAGAGGGAGGGTAAAGCGAGCAGGACTGCTCCCATTGAGCGGGCTCCAAAAAGAGAGAAGCCCATTCACATGAGGGAAGGCTCCCGGCGAACAATGGCTTGTTTCTCCCTGCAAGTGATGGGGCAATCCATCTCCGTCGCTCCAGCGCGGCCGTCCAGTCATACCACCCCAGCTCCTCCTCCGCTCTGATCCCCGAGCGCGGTCCATCGCTCTTTCACGCCACCGGGGCTGCCCTCCGCCCGGAAGCCTTTCGTCATGCTCTCCCTCCACACTTGGACGCTCGCCCGCGCTTATCAGCTGCGCGCGCGGTATGAAGATGCGGACGCATCGATGCCGCACTGCGCTGTATCCCTGTGACGCTGCGCTAAGCCGCGTCAACCCCGTGCGCCGCGCTGATCGGAGCTACGGTGCGCAACTTCGTTGTCCTGATAGTCTGCCTTGGCCAAAAAAGAAGTAAAAGCAAGATACAAACCAAGATGTCCAATCGGGGATCCGCTTGTTTTTTTTTTCTTTCCTAGCTTGGCAAGACGAAGAAAGTTACTTTCGTATATTGTGGGATGAGAGGGTTACTTCATTATGCTGTCGGCGTTGGGTCCTGCGTCATCAATTCGGCGCGTCCGCGGCGAAGTTATCTCGTTCCTGGGCCTGCCTGTCTGTATGGGCAGAGAAGAGAGAAAAGGCAGTAAACATGTATTAAATGCGTAGGCCTGCACTCTCGGGAGCCGAAGTAATATGTGACAAGCTCGTCTTCATTGATGTTTGCCGCTGAATAAGAGCAAGCGACGAAAAAACTGGATAGATGTTTTTATGTCTATCCGCGTGCTCTTTCATCTTACATTTAATATTTAGTGAAACGCGTGACGGCGAAAGTAGAACTCCTTTTTTTTTGTTCAAGACACTAGACACAGTATTGATTTAGAAGAGTGCGATACCTAACCAGCAGGCTTACATTAAGAGAGCAGTGAGGTACTGCTACACGGAGGTGATGGGAAAACGCAGCAACAAGAGCGGACGTCAGGAGAAAAAGAAGAAAGAAACAGGAGCAAGCAAAGTCCAAGACAGAACAGAAAATTTGAGCGCACGTGCCGAAAGAAAAGACGGAGCAGCCTGGAGCAGGCGAGGAGCAAAGCGGAGAGCAGATGCTCGAAAGAGTCGTCAAGTGGCGTGACCAAAGCAGTCGTTTGTTGCCGAGAAGCGCCCTCCCTTTGCGACCGCAGTCACGTTGCAAGCGGCCTGCCGAGACCCCGGCCACTTGAGGGCGCCTCGAGGAGCCCGCCGGCGACTAGCGCTCCCGGCAACCACAGCTCGCCGCCTAGCTACTACGCGGACGCATTCGAGACAGACCGCAGCTGAGATAATAAGCAGTGGTTGAGGGTACCCTAGGTCCCACTTATTAGCCATAAGGGGGAGAAAAAAGGGAGAAAATCGCAATATGGGACCCTTATTAAAGTTTTTGCTTCTAGCTGTGCGCTTCGCTTTGACTAAGCGCCAGTCGAAGCACTCCACTTATCTTTCCTCTCTTCTTTGACCTCCTTTGCAAAAACGCTGTGGGTTAGAAGCCGAAGTGCCTTGAAGATTTTTTGCTCTTGAAAGCTTCGCGCCGGCTCGTAATTATTCGTTCGGGAGAAATGTGCGCGCTCGTGTGAAAAGAAACTCTCGAGGTTTTTTATTAGACTTCGTGCAGAATAGTATACTGGCAGTAGCCAGAAACTCATTTGCCTAACCTCAAACGCACTTCCCGCCATACCCTGCGCATTAAATTCTGAAATTGTTTTGCCTGCGCTTCAGGCAAGTTACTACGCACGAGCTTCTTTCGCGTGGTGCTTTATTCGGAGCTGTACAGCCCCGAAAACAAGAAAAGAAAATGCGGCACTTCGCCCCTTTTCTGAGCCCGCTCGTCTCATTTACTCAACACACGCTTCGATGGCGCGGTACGTAAACTCTGGCGCAAAGTGACGTCACGACATGAAGCCTGCGTTATACTGTGCTGACATCACCACCACGACAAGAAGTCTTGAGCGTATGTAGGAAGAGTTTTCAGCGGGAAACTGTGAAGGGATCTCAAAACCACCTGATATCGCACATCTCTAGGTGTGAGCTCAACCCAAACCTCACGATTTTAAATTCACCGCTTCCGTGGCAATCTCCTTGACCACACGATGCACACGCAATACTTTCACAGCACGCTGTCTCGCTTCGTCTTTTCAAGGACTACTCCTCTTTCCATTAGAACTCCTTCGCAGCTGCTCTCACGAAATTCCAGGCTAACGCGTATATTCCCGGTAGAAACAAACCTAATGCAATCTACAGTAATATAAAGAACTTTTGTTTTAGTTATGAGTCCGCGGCATTTTTTATATAAGGCGGACAAGTGAGGATACAAAATTACAGTATTTACAAGATAATTTCATCAGCTGGGTTCTCCTTCCTATTCCAAGCTCATTGGTTTACTCAACGTGTACGCAACGTATATTCAACGTTGTCTTCTTCATCCTTCGTGCATAACTTTCATTCAGTGCAGATAGCCGTAGTATCAGCAAAATGCGTGCGTGCTGTAAATAACATTGAATCGATTTCGTCTCTTTTGCACTGCCTTGGCATTGATTTATTCAATCAAGTCTGTCTCGCAACGCGAAGGTGTGTTTTGTGCCTAATGGAGCCGACTACGCATGATCTTTACCTTTAGGTTCTCTCCACTCGCTTTTTAAATAATAAAATTTGTTGTAGCAAGAAAAATATGATAGAGAGTATTAATTAGTGACAATATACATCTTTATTTCGCGAGCATTTCAGCACCCTGGGTTCTGAATTTGTAGTAGAAGTGAATTTCCTGCCACAAGAACTTTGGCTAGCTACTGGAAATAAAAACAGTTTTGATGTATGTTAAAAACACATAAAATAATATTCTATAGCAGCTTTTTCTTGTGCCTTTTATCTCTCTCTCTATCTCTCTCTTAGAAACACGCACCTTTTTTAAAAGTTCGCGCTGGGCACGTAGTGTAAGGACCACGCTCCAAACCTTCTGCCGTTGAGACGAACATTTTGCTCAACGTATCTGCATTGGATCTTTTAGGTGTCGGCGGCGCTCTAGGCCACCGCTACACTGACCAGCACCAAATCCACTGGCCTATCAACTTTCAAAAAAGGACTTACATATATAGAAGGAATTTGCCTGGCAACAAATATTAGGATTTAAATCTTCCAACCTAATTCCCAGTCAATTATTCCGGATGTCTCCGGGTGTGCGCATGCTATGTTAAATACTGGGTTTAATGGCTTGCAGCAGAAGTGTTGGCGTTCGACAATAAGGATAATATGCGCAATGACTGAACTTGAGTTGGTAGGAAATGTGCTATGGCGCACCTAACTCTCACTTACAGACCTGTCATTTTGTTCCTCCTTCTAAATGTTATTCTTTTTTTTTCTAGATGTAAAAGATTGTTTGGGCGTTCTGCGCGCCTTCGACTATTATCTATGCGCTCAACATTACAGCAACGTACTCTAACTTCGAGGTCGGCTTTTTGGCATAGTGACTAAATGTGCAGCAAAGCAATCTTTAAAGGGTTACGTTCTCGAAATAAGGTATCGTTGCACAATGCTATAACGTTGAGGTCGGCTTTCTGGCATAGTGACACTAAGTGTCAAAAAGCACCCTTTAAAGGAGCAAGTGCCCGCAAAAAAAAAATGGAAACATTACTTCGATGTAGCCGCCGAATAGTTTTCACCCTGGCAGCACCGAAGATTGCAGGAGGTTTCTCATCTGTACAAGAGGCAGCTAAGATACTTATGGTGATTAAGTATACTTCAAAAGTCGCGTGGTCATTGCTTGCACTTTGAGCTCTATTTTTTTTTCCGGAAAAAAAATTAATTTCTCATCATCAGCTCGAAGCGGAAGCAGTGCTTTCATATCCAAAAAAAGCTATGCTTCTACTCCCAATTACAGCATTATCACTCGAGTTACCCATAGGCTGCGCCAAACAGCATTCACCGTAACTGTTACGACATGAGGCTACGCGCTGCGGGCCAATTTTTCTGAAAATTTTTTCATGTCCTTCTCGAGGCGCTCTTGTGATTACTTTTTCACAGAGTCATTCAAGGTCATTGCCTTAGAAGAGTACTGGAACTTAAATACTCTGGATTGGCTTTCACACCTGCCTTCTTATGGTCAATAGACATCGACCTGATTTCCAACGTAGCTCTTCAAGGAGACTTTCGCACACCACTGAGCGTGTTTCCCCACTGAACATCATATGTCACTTGCATATAAAACCCTTACTCATTTTTATTAAATGCAGTTCACGTTGTATTTTAGTAGGTGTAAAGAACCAGCCCTGCAGCTATAAACTACCACGTGAGCATGTTTTTTTTTTTCCGCAATCAATCTGAAATATATGGAAATTGGCTGCTGCGTAAGACCCTGTCATCTTGCTGACGCCTTGCCAGAAATTCTTCAGAAAAAATACATAGCTGCGCACCACTGAAATGAACTGTGTTGAACATTGTTAAGTTTTTTAGACAAAATAATGAGATATGGCTTACAGAACGCGTGCCAATGGTGCCCGCAGGAGGAACACCACTGTGAATATCGGTATATTTACGCCCAAATCCCTGAACAGAACGTCTTCTCTCATATCCGTGATTTGACAAACCATTCGCATTCTTCTGCGTGTTGCGCGGCTTCAGAAACGCGCATATTTGGAGACGTCAGATTGGTAAGGGAGAATGGTATCGATGGTAGCAGACGGATGACGGCCGTATAGAAGAAAAAGAGGTGGGAAGTCCGTAGTGGACATCGTAGCGGTATTGTACGCAAAAGTCACCTTTACAGTACACATTCATTTCCACTGTCGCAACAGCATAGGCAGCACCACGTGCGAATTAAGACCTCATTGCTTCTAACCAATCCATGAACTTGTGCTCACTTCACAACTAAGCCGACAGGACGCTCACAGTTTGCCGGCACGAAACCTGCAGAGCTATCCTTTTATGTGCGAAAGCGCTATTAGCCTCCTGGTCTCCAAAATCCGCATGTGGACGTGGAGCCTCAGAGATAGTCACGAAAGAAAAAAAAACGAAAGGAGATGACTGGCTCCCTGGGTCAGTGGACACTTCAGTCGCGTTTTGAGGTGCGTGGCGGTGGTGTCCACATGCAAAAGAAAAAAGTGCTTTCGTACAATATTTCGTGCTTAGAAATTCCAAACCTCCAGCGTTTTTTCTTTTGTTCCTCTGGGTAGTCCCCGCCACACGGCATTTTAATCTAAGAGTTCTAATATGCACTTCTCTATATTTAACTGCGAGCTCTGCAGATTTCCGCGGTAATTACTATTTTGCGAAATACCTTCTTCTACAGTACGAGTTCCTGACATCTGCCCATGCTAGTTGCCAAGATTCTCAGCGGCATTTGCCCCACTGAGCGGAGCTGCACTACAAAATGCGTCGACAAGCAAGTTGATAGTTGATAGGACGCGAAACTTTCAGTAACAGCGAAATTAATGCAGTCTCTTACGGCGCGTGTTTCATGGTAAATATTTGCTCAATGTCACCGCGTACGCTAACCCCGCTGAGCCTTTGCATTCATTTCACGTTTGCTCGTTGAATGTACTGACCGGCTCGTGCAAAAGTGGCCACTCAAGAAAATAAAAGTTGCGCGACCTCTGAGGAGAAAGTTGCATCACTACTTTTTATCTAGAGAAAAAAAAAACGAAAGCATGCTTTGGCAAGCACGGAGGGCTTCTCAAAGGGCGTGACTGACGTCAAGTTGCTTTCAACGAGGGCACATGCGCCCGCTCATTTCTTCTTTTTAGTTTTTTTATAGCTAAGTCTGGGTGAGGCGCTGGAATATGCAAGCAACGAGGAAAACAAAAATCGACAAAGAGACTTAGAGGCAACAAACATCAACGCCCCGTCACACACAGGCACGCACCCAGGGAGCGCCCGGTATTTGTTCCTCGGCTTAAAAAGAGAGTGAGGGCACAGCAGCGCCATCGCTCTCCGTTGAAAAGATGAGCAGGAGCTGCAGTAGCTGAAGCTTTCTTTTCTCTCTCCCTCATCAGACAGGGCACGTGTGTTACGCCCTCGTAAACAACAAAATAAAACAAGGCAAGCGAGAGAGTAAGGGTCAACTGAATGTCGCGAGTTTTGAGTGGAGCTGGCACTCTCCGGTTCAACGGGCGAACCGAGCTGCTCTCTGTCAACAATGGAGGAACGGGAAAGCCGGTGCAAAGAAAGGCAGAATAGGAGAACCAGAAGAGCGAAAGAACGTGTGAGAAAAGAAATGATAGTAAGAGAGAGAAGCGCTTTAATGCGTCTCCGGCACGGCGCTTTCCTTCCAGGCTTGGGAAAGCAGCGCCGCCTGCAGTCTCGATTGGTTTCCTCCATGCTGGCCTCCCGAGCCGCCGCTGAGCCATAATAATATTCCAGGGGCGAGTGATGGATTGCCTCATTTATGCTAAGGCCCGGGGCGGCAGCGGCGCAGCGCTTATTTCATAACGTTACTTTTGTCCACCACCGCCGGATGGCGCTGCTGCTTTCGGTTACGAGACATTCGGCGAGCGCCGGCTACTAGACTACGCCCCGCTAAATGTTGTGCACGAGTACTTTTCTAGCTGATTCTGATTACCATCGAAGGAAGAAAAAAAGAGAGAGAGAGAGGCTGATCAATATAAACGAGAGCTGGCTAAAAGACGGCCGGCGAAGGAGCAGTCGACACTGGTATGTTCGGTGTAACGTCTGGCACAGAGCTGCTTCCGTGACAGCCGCGATTCGATGAGGAATCGTTTAATAAGACTCCCCTTCCATGTCTCTCACGCTGCCTCGACACATGGCTGCCATTGATTCCTTTCTAGAGTGAGGCGTTCCCGAGCGAAGAACGATCTCCTGGAACGTCTGGGCACTCTCCTTACGCCAACTCCTCAACCCCCCCCCCCCCCCCCTATTATTCCCCTCCCTATGAATCAATGAAAATCATCTCTATGTCCCGTATTTCGCTTGTTCACGTTGAACACCGTCGGTATTTGGGAATGACTGATGTCCTGAATCCCGGAGAAGACAGACCGTAGTGGAACTCCGGTGCTAAGAACGGGGTCGATGACCTTTGCTGCTTTTTTTTTATGAAGCGGTTGCCGCATCAACCACTACCTGTTGTTACCTCTAGGTAGTGGTTGATATGCTCATAATAGCACCTCATAGCAACCTATTTAGCAACAACATTCGTAGTCGTTTTCTGTCGGCAATATAAAAGCTAAAATATTAATCAAAGATTGGGTTTCAACGCAACGCGTCAGTTAAAACCTTCACGAGGTTATCGCCTATTTGCATGACCTTGATGGACACTAAAAGTTTTCATTGGTTGCATTGTATTCCATACTCACAATTTCTTTTTTATAAACTGATATGTGGTCAAACAGGTGTAGTATAGAAGCTTCAGTCATACAGCCAGGAACTTCGGGTTAGTTGAACTACAAGTTACGACATCGTTGAGTATCCACGGCTTGTTCTAATCTATATGATTACTTTCGAGCAATCACTAAGCATCAGAAGAAAATGTTTTAAACTGTTTTCATACAAATGCTGTAGTTAAAAAAAATTCGTCCTGATCCTGGCCCTCTGTAGCCGTAAGGTTGCGCGTGGAAAGAAAAATTCGTCCTGATCCTGGCCCTCTGTAGCCGTAAGGTTGCGCGTGGACTGACGCTAATGAGTAATTAGTCCCTTGTAAGATGTTCACTGTTTATTTTTACTTTCATGTCAAACTATAAAACCAGACAACGACATGGTCGACAAAAAACACCCCTGATGTTCAAAAGCAGATGTTTTAATGATTAGCGCTTCTCGCGGACGTTAATTACACAAAACTTATAATAACGTAGTTACACAAGACTCGTTAACATGATATCACTACTGAAAAAAATTGTCCATATAATTTTGCCTTCACTTATGACCATTTTGTGCACGTACCTACCCTGATATGGTCTTGAACAAGACTGCATAATGAATAAACAAAAAGTAAATAAGTAAACTTAAATAATATCATGTTGGAGCACTAAAAATCGTCCTTGAGAGCGTGCTTGTTCCATAGCATTGATGGCGACAATTAAGACAAGACAGCCACACGCACTGATTTCCTGGTCAAATTAAGCTCACTTTTCTGGTTTGCACAAGCTGCTTATTTATGACGCTCACGCAATGGCAATCCAGTTTCCTGTACTGTGCCCCATCATCATCAAAGAAAGGGCGAACTTCCGTGGCAATTTTCTTTTCGAGCGAAGGATTTGGACATATTACTGCCATAACAGCTTAAGATTCGTTTCCAAATTTACGCATTTTGCGTTTTTTTTTCCTTGAACGCGCGTATGTGACGCAGGCAGTAAAGCGTTTTTAGGGAGGTTCCGAGCTCCAAGCTAATTCAGCAATCACTGCATCACTTTTAATCTGGAATAAAAAAAAAAACAGGCAGCTAATACATATCGTTTGTTCGTCGCCTTTCTCAAAATGCATACTTCTAGGGCGCCTAAGTGCACCGCATGTCTTCACTTATGGCCCCTCAATTCGTTTTCTTCGAGAACCTTCAGGGGTTTTGTTTGCTAATTTGTTTCTGGTACAGTCTCCACAAGCCGTTCAGTTACACGAGGCGCGCAAGTGGCTCTTTTCTAGGCAATAGCCGTTTTCCGTTGTATTATAAGCCCAAAGCGAACCGAATCAATGTTACATTATCGGCATGTTCTACAGAACAAATACACAGGTCACACATTTGTTTAGCCTGACATGAATGGGCTCACTGATCGGTACGGCTTATTCCTTCTAGCGGCTAATGAGAAACATGAATAATAGTGTAAGGCACAAAATGCATTCGTGCATCACTCCATATTTCTCTCTCAATAAGACAGCGTCATAAAATTGTGCATTAAGGCGTGTGATTATAAAATCACTGCCAGCGTAAAATTTCATAAATTCAGTGCCGCGAAACAAGAAGCGCGGCGATGCGCAATGACCTCAAGTCGAGGAAGTGAGAACGTGTAGTCTTGAACGCGTAGTAGTGAAAGTCACCATTCGGAGGGGAAAAAATCTGTTACTTTTAAAATATATGCATGACATTTTATTTTGTTTTACTTTATTTTATTTCTAAGGCCTGGTTTGTTTGTTTTTGTGCGTTCTGACTTTTAGCTGTGTTCTGGCGCAGGTAGTGACGAACGAAAAATTCTTGTTCTCGTAATCTAAATGTGACAAATCATATTAGAAGGCGCATTAACGACTTTTCTGTCCAACTGATTTCACTCGACGCTAATGGCCAGAAAAAAAAACGGAGCAAACACATGAGCACGGTAAGTAAGCTCTCGAGAGATTGTAGTGATCGATTCGAAGGCAAACAAACTGTGGGGTCTCCAGGCCGACTCTTTTGTCAACGTCAGTTTCATCATTAAAAATGCAATTTAAAAAGTTTGATCGCAGAAACGTTCTCCGCTCGTAAAGAGACTCTGCGCCTAGTTAAATCTAGCGTTCATTTTTTCCTTCATATTAACCTTGCGCTACCAAATGAATCCCCTTATCGTTTCATCAAGGTGTCTTAGGAGAGGATGTCGGCCAATAACCAGCCTTTCATAGACGCTCTTTGTAGCCTCACAAAGCTCATTTATTTAGGGCTTTAAGCCAGGTCTTTTCTAACAAACCGATGTTCTTTTATAGCTTAATGAAAGCGGCGTTCAATAATGTTTCCTTTTATACTTTTCCTCTTTTTCATTCTTTGGTGTCCGATCATTTCTCTTCATCTACTATGCCCCCTGGCAACAGAAAGGTAAGAGCTAGAATCCTGTGCCGAGAGCACGCACTTTGACAAATATTAAGTACGACTTTTTCTATCTTCTTTTTTTGCTGGCATATGCAAGTTAACCACACTCACGGGCCCATGCATAGTGATGCGAATCGTGTCTGGCCATACAAGGGGAGTTTCAACACTCATACGTGAATGTATGATCAGCACAAGCTTGCCTCATACAGGTCGAGCATGGTGGGCACGTCGCTGATAGCCGCTGTTCTTCGCAATCCACTCCGAACCAGGGCAACTCCGTGCCCCGAGTACCTCATCACGGCGCCATCGATTTAAGTGCGGCGCGACGCTCAATCAATGATCAGCGGTAATGTAGGAAATAAAGAACGTGCCACCGAAATTTCGGCCAATGTAATTGCGTAACCCGCAGCCCATAAAGATTCATATAAAAGCGGCGAGACGAGTGGGCCAGTCTTATTTTAATTTCTGTTTTTTTTTTGGTGGACCTATCGTCTTTCTGTTTTTTTTTTCAGTTCTGTTCTTGACCCGTGAATCAAACCACGGGGTCAATACTAAAGTGGTCTGGCATAGTCGAGCAGCTAGGCTCCTTACAGCAGACCCCCTCCCAGAGAAGGCTATGCTTCTTACTTATTCCTGAGGCAAGAGCTGACCTTTCGCAACCTGATTGGCTCTGTCGGCGTCAGCACGTGCCAACCGCCTTTCGTTCGGCCCAGTGCACACTGAGAGCCCGTATCGACCGCTAGCTATGCCGATGTCGTCAGCTCGAAACTCAACGAAAATGTAATATTGCTTAACGGTGAACGCTGGGTAAAAAGGGCGTTTCTTTGTTTTGGCATAAAAGAGCGATCACGTTCCCAGAATACAAAGAGACCGATCGATGTGATTGAGGCAAGATATCCACAGCGATGGTGGTGGTGATGTTGGGAAATCTATTCTAAATGTGACCACGCCTAAATATGGTTTACAAGGTGGTCGGAGGTTAGTAAGGTGCGGGTGCGGAATAGTGGGCAATCGGTGGTCGGCGTAAAGCACGTAAACACAGGGACTTAAGAAAGACGACAGATAAGAGCTACCTGATTTTACGCATTCTGTAACTGCAATTGACAGCCATTCAACGCAGATTACAAGAGAGATATTAGAAGCTATGGAGATAGACAGGACAGGGAGCGGCTGCGTAAGCCCACTATCAGTCGCTCTTTCGAAAAAGAAGATTATGTATCCCTGTATGAACCGCGGGACATGACTTTGGTTTTGTATTGTATGCTCTTTGTATTGATTTTATTTTCTTCCCCCTTTCATGTGTCTGCATATTCCGATCAATCATCCTAATAAAACTTAATTGGAAGTAGCGCGTGTCCGTTGTCTGTCTTGCGTCCCCGTATTTTCCGCGCTTTAAGTTTACTATCGTCTGAGCGTCATTGCTTCGCATGAGGTGATGTTGAATAGCTTTACAGGAAGAGCAGGAAAGAGCTTCTAAACGGGTTAGGTTATGCAAATGCGACTTTCCTGAAAGCTATTCGGTAGCTTTGAGTAGCAAGAGTCTACTAACCTGAAGTCCCAGCAGCTGCAGTAGTCTGTAGTCCAATCTCGCTTTATTGTACCCACGTAAGCTCGGCGTCTGGTTGGTCGAAGCTTGAACGCCGCCCGACAATAGCGCTTGGCAAACGAACAAAACAATGTGAGAATGTCGGCTAACAACAAGCAGGCCCTACTCCCGTAAACGATTCGCGAATCCGCCTGCTTCACCCCTCAGTATATCCGCACTAATCATATGATAAGGAGAACACGGTGGCACCCGCCGAAGACCCCGCTGCGCCTAGCATTTGCCTGCGTTTCTTCGATACTCTTCTTCGGTTTGCTATCACGATAGATATTAGCGCAAAAGCACTCATACGCTCACCAACAATCAAATATCTTGTCACAGTACGTATGTTCACCGTGCGTACGTACGTTTATAGATAATATAGATATTGTGCCGTTGCTTAGCAACAGGAGTTACTACCCAAGCTCACCCGAGTAACTCGGTTAAGCTCAGAAAAGTTCGGAGGAGCATCGCGCCCGCTACGGAAGAGGTTGCTCGGGAGGAGCAACAAGGGTCGCACAATCCCTAAGGGTGGCTGTGACAGGAACAGCCACCTGCCTGTGCAGTGGCGCATCTCTTAAACTGCTGCACTGGTAGTGGTATGAGGACTCGCCGCGATCTATTGACTAATTCTGCATATATGGGCATTAACCAGCTAAAGTTATGGCGTCATACCTTTAGGGTGGAGCTTAAGTGTCCTGTCCAATTGAATAATCAACATCTGCTTTCGCAAGTCGACTAGGTTTAGCTACGTTAAACTTCTACCAATTTTTTTGTTGCTGTGGCTTTTGTTTTTCAGGATCGCTTCCTCTCGCTCTCTCTCTCTCTCTCTCTCAGCTCTCTCTCTCTCGCTCGCTCTCTCTCTCTCTCTCTCTCTCCGCGTCTTCGCACGGCCCGGTCACGTCCTCCGGATAACGGCAGCTTATAAAGTCGACGGAGATCAGAGCTATTGGAGCAGAAACAGCCAATTAGAAGGCTCGGCAGAGGCGGTATAGGCGTCTTGATTTATGCCCGCAGATCTCGGGCGGCTGGGCAGATCGGCCGGATTTCTCCCGCCCTCTCTTTTCTTTTCCAGCGTCGGCAGCGCTGCCACGCCAGGCTGCGTCGATATCCCGCAGAGTCGACGCCCGAAGGAGGAAGCAGATGGAGGAAGGACCGCGGGACCCATCGAGCGTATACATCTAAGCCCCGAAAACAAATTCTTCGCCGCGAGGCGCGTGGCGCAGGTCGATATAACTCTTCGGCAGCGGCGTCGGCGATGGCTTCGCGCGGAAGCCTCCTCGGCTGGCCATTTGGGAGCCGCGTCCCGAAATCCCGTCCCTTTCTTTTCTGGACGCTTTTTTTTCTCGTCGAAGCATTGTGCCCGCGGACAGAAGCTGGCCATTCACTTACTGTGCTCTCCGAGGGAGGGATAACAATACACGGTGTTCCGCGGTGCGAGGCTAGGCTAGGCGATGTCTCAGGAACGGTGTGACTTTCGAACTTTCTTTTGCTTTTCTGCTTTTGCTTTAACTTCCGTCAATGCAGCCGTAGCCATTTTTAAACACTGCCGCGCAGAATTCAGTAATCTTCTCCGGATATTAGTGTCCAGGAAATGCTCTGCGTCGTTCGGGAAAACAAAAACTATAGAAGTTGGTAATCTTCTCTTGGCCTGCAGGAGGCTGGTCATTTAAGTTGATTTTTTTCATTGAACCGTGCCCATCGTGTCATTATTTCGGTTCTTAGCCCTAGGGCACCTTAGATCATCATGTCGGGCGAGAGGAAAAGATAAAAGGTGGCTCACTGTTTAGCCTCCGTCGCCAAATATATGAATGCAAGCATTGGAGTCAGCTAAGGATACCTTCGTAATGCAGTTGGGGGACATTTATTCTGTAGTTCACCGACACCATCGCAAAATCGGAGTTTATTGTGAAAACTATATCAAGTTTAAATCTATGGGTTTTAACCTTTGTTACCGGTTAGTATATTCGGCTTACCTTGAACACTTGTTTGGCAACGTTGTCTCTGACCCTCTCCAGGCCGCTCCTTGTGCAGACCACTGTCTAGACGCTATCATCTGGCGCTGTTTCATGGCATTCATTTGTTAACTATCCGAACAGAAACTCGGCCCCGTCCACTACAGGAGATACCTTTCATTGCAAATACTCGCCAGCTAGAAACAAGAAGAACGCAAGGAGGAACCAAAATAAAAGCGTGGAACGGAGAGAAACCAGCTCTTCTTCTCTACGCGTTTCGTAGCGAGGACAGCCTGCACTGCAGAGTACGAACGAACGACAACGCGGGCTGACGAAGCGGCCCCGTACGAACGACCATCACCCCTTGCAGCAAGATACACTCCACCCGCATCCCGGACCACTGCATGCGTGGATCGACTGCTGCCAACGAGAGCCAGGATCGCGTTGCGTGCGCAGTAAACGGCAATGTCCCACTATCCGGCGCCCGCATACCGCGTGCCGACTGCGAACCAAAATCGATCAGGGATTCGAACGGCGCGACCGACGCGGGGCTTTCTCGGCGAAGACCCCCCCCCCCCCCTCCTCCCTCTCCACCCACCGAAGCCCCTGTGTTTGCGCCCAGGAAGCGAGGGAGGGCGACGAGAGAGAAACGCCCGTGGAATATGGGCTTAGGTGAAAACAAATTCGTCAGGGGGTGTTTCCGTGGTCGGCCGGTCTTCCTCCTCCGCCTCCTCCACTATCCGCCAGCCGAAAACAGTCGCGTCCTGGTGCGCACGAGTTGCACGCAGTGCAGCGGCAGTGTTCTAGCGCGAGTCGGTGCAACGAAGGACGCGAATCAGTGCGGTCGTCGTGTCACTGCCAATCAACCCCTGTTTACATTCCCGCACATTTCGTAGTCCACATATGTCAGAAGGCTGGCGGAAGGGATCAAGTTAGCCGCATTGAATATTTTCTTTGATTCACCTTCAACACTTGAAACATGCTGTGTGTGCGGGCTTTGGAAAATGTGGCGCTTTCCACGTCAGTTTCGCCGTGTACTCGGATGCTGCACCCAATTACGGGAGACAAAGCATATACACAGCCCGGACGTTCTTCGCTCCACAGCTGCCATAAGGACAGGCTCGCGGGCGCAGATTCCGGGCACGTCGCGTTGCGCGCTTTGTCACGTTCGGCTGGGCGACGCTCGGGATTTACAGCGGTGTGCGCAGGGCTGACTGCCGATAAAACGCCGCCGCGCCCGCGGTAGCGCTAGGAAAGGATCGAACCCGCCGTCGCCGCCGGTGGTTGGTTGAAGAAGAAATGCGCCGCGACGTCAACTCCGTTTTGTGGCCGCCCGCGATCGCAAGATGCGCATCCGCAGTCGAGCCATGCATGAATTCAGCGTGGTCCGCCACCGCCGCGACTGCTTTGAATTCCCCACCCGAAGTGTCAACGCGGCCCGCGGCGGTTCGCTGGTTCGCCGGGCGCGTTTTATTTGGCTGCTCGCCCCGCCGCCGTTGCCCCTATCTCCATCCGTATCAATATGCCAGAGAAATCAAATGATTTTTCTTCGCGCGACATCCGAATCGGCTGACGCTGCGCGGCCGTTCTCGCTTCGGTGTCGTTCTTGTGTATTTTGTCGTTGCAGTATGCATGTGACGGGGGCGAGATAGATTCACTTGTCTCGCGGCGCCGTCATCTTTCCTGCCTGTGTCAGCGCCCATAAACCTCGCCGAACGGAAGCTGGAAATTTATGGAGCTCCGCGGCGCCGTGCCCTGAGAGGAATACAAAAGCAAGCGAGCTTCAGCTACCCGTTCGTGTAGATATGCCGCTCGTATAAATGTATGCCTGCTGGGCTTTTTTTTTGTTATTGTTGCAAGTTTCACTGGGTGGTCAAGCGCAGGTTATATGGCGAGAATGTGAAATGGTGTCCTTGCATGTATCAATTTTTTTAACGTGGGCAACATGCCAGGATGCATGAAAACGTAGTCTAGTTTGACGTGGTTTTTTGCCTACTGTATTCCATAGTAACATACATGGTGTGTTTTAGTTCTGTTTTTAAATGCAAAGACAGAATGAAAATATAAAATGTGTTGATGCTAGGTGCAGTAGAAGCTAGCTGATTGGTATGGTCTACCACCGTTTATCTGTGAAACTTGCGCGATTCGCTCTTTGCAGAACCAGAAAAATTTCACAGAGAAAAAGTATTAATGTACCCCAAGTTTGCCCAACTCTTAAAAGTGAAATTAATAACTTTTAACCTTTCTTTCTTCTCTTCTGATCTGAGGATAACTGGGTCGTAAAATACTAAAATTACCGCCACTCTCTGCTTACTCTATGCAAATATTTCTAAAGTGCGTTGTCTTGTCTCCGCATTGACGGAGCTGGCCAAGCAGCGCAGTCGAGTGACACCTTCCTTGACATATCGGTTCGGCTAGCGCAAATATATAGCGCACCTTCGTCTCCACCTCAGTGTGGCAAGAGGAACCTTTTCAATTATTCCACACTAGCAAAAGGCTACACTGCTCGAGACAAAAACGATGTGTTCTGGATTCAATCAATGAAAAGTGTTGTGTGTTTAGTGAGTCTTCAAAAAATTTTGAAAGTAAAAAAATATAATCGAACAAGGAAACGCCAATTACCCAAATCTTCAAGGCAAGGAAAGAAATGTGAGCAGTGTCGCCGAATAGAAAGCATTATTATTTAAGCAAAAGCGACTCACGTATAAGCGATGCATTTCAGACTCCGAATGAGCCACAGTGTGGGCTCTTATGGAAATACACAAAAATGTATCAAAATACGATGCTTGCGCTGCACATCTGTTGTTGCTGTGGTGGTGGGGGTGCTGGTGGTGGTTGTCGTCGTCGTCGAGATGGGGTGGGGGGGGGGGGGGGGGGTCCTATCGTAGCGGGCCGACCTCCTCCTAATCTACTGCATAGCATCCGAGAAAAAAAAGGATAAGAAGCTGTGAGCTGCTAGATGGTGACGAGAGTAGCGATACCGAGCTCCTGGCAACGAGGGTAGGGAGAAATACTGCAGTGACGAGGCGGTGCCGAGACACGGACGCGAGCCCTTATAATCGATAACGTGCGCTGCGGCTGAGCCCGATAGGCAGCGGAGCAGAGATATTTCGAGTGTGTACGGTTGCGTTGTAACACGGAAGTTCTGTATGTTACTAGAATAGACAAGTTTCTCGCCTGGAACTTGAAAAATTGGCTGCTGGTTTAGCATTGTGAAGCGCGAAGTATTGCACGAAAGCGCAGCTTTTTGCAGGTGGACATCACCGCCATGTACCTGAAAGCTCTACTGAGGTGTTCACTGACACAGGGAACCAGTTATGCGTGTCTTCAACTTTTTCGTCGCCAATGCCAATTTACCCAATGTACGCCGCTGGCCTAGGCTCCAGTGCCGCGTTTCTGCAGCAATGTTGCCAACGCCAACGCGTATTGCTCTAGTGCCGTGTTTCTGCCACAACGTTGTCCACGCCAACGCATGCAGCGACATCTTTCTGCCACTGCCGCCACATAGCGCGAAGCGCGAATATTAGATAGTAGTATTAGTTGATGAAGAAGACGATGTGCAATGCACAGTTTGTAGCAGTTTAGCACGAGGCGTGATCGGCTGCGGTGGTGGCTTAGTGCTCTCGTTCAGTGGCCAGCGAAGCTGGTATGTTCACCCCGCTGCGAATTTGAGTCGCAGTCAGGGCGATATTTATTTATTTATTTATTTATTTATTTATTTATTTATTTATTTATTATGTATTTATTTATTTATTTATTTATTTATTTAGCCAAAGTCAACCTCAACGTCCAGTTCACACAAACCAGTGAGCCGGTTCGACATGGTAAAGTAGTGCTTTCTCACCCCCCCCCCCCCCCAAAAAAAAAAGGTCTTAACATGACCACATGGGTTCATTTGCTTGATTGTTTGTCATAGACTTTCTATATAAACCAAAACAATTAAAATACAAGAATAAAATAAATAGAGCAAGAAAAGAAAGGACGCTGAAAAAAGAAAGTTTCAGGTATACATAAACTAAGGCCTCGTGTAATACCCACTTAATGGTCGTAGCTTGCAGGAGTGTTTTGCATTTACATCATTTCTGTGGCCACTCTTTGGCATTATCACCTTTGCTTCTGGCGTGAAACTTAGAGCATATGACAAGCTTTGGCATCGTAGGCACAAAACTTACCTTGCAAATGGCTCAGTACATGTATGCTCAGTTCATTATTTCTCGCTACAAGCAGTACTTCAACACACGTGTAACACTATTTCATTAGTGATGACTGCCTACGCTTTAGCTGAAAGTGGTTTTGTATTAGCGCAGTTTTTGTATGCAGCATGTTTCAGGGAGGTAATGTGATATCCACTGTACTAAAATAAATGTATGCATTACTCTAACATGCTATGAAATCTTACGGATGTCGTAGCTCCCCTACAATATAGCTTTGCACGAACTGGAATCATTCCTTCCTTTGACCCATCTGCATGATGTTGAGGATGCAGTGAAAATACAAAACTATCGCGTTTTATCGCTTCATTGTAGGCGTGCCTAGCATGTTGCTAGCAAAAATTACGTGTTCTGAGCGCGTGCGATATGGGTCTACACGCGTACTGCGGTATCAATTCCAACCAACTCGGCTAGCTTTTTGTCCTGCAGAAAAATCATAACCCGCAATATTAAACTCACTTCAAACGCATTACTTCCTTCGCAATTCCTGTGGCATAAACAACAGCAATCCCATGGCACGCCGCACTAATGACCGCTCCTGCTGCGTCTTATCTCGGGTGAACAAAAACAAACGTTACCACTCCGCGAACACAGAACGCTCAGGTGCTGCGCGCCAGCCAGGAGCCTCCGCCCTCGCTGCGGATGCTTATGACGGGACAAGCCAGCCGGCATTAGCGTCCGCGACAAACAGCGTTGCCGGATAAGGAGGGGTCGGCGTCGTACAGCGGGCAACGAAGCGAAAACGACCCGCCGCGGAGAGGAGGCGGGCATGTGAGCTAGCAAAGCGACGCGCGCCGGCGGGAAAACGACAGGAATTACCTTTGTTCTAAGCTCGCTGGGGCGTCTTGTTGCCGCGCAGATTACCTTGGCGCGCACGCGTGCCTCGAACGTCTGCTGCGCCACTACCGACGCGGAAGAGATGGGGGCGGGGGGGAGAGAAATCGTTGCCATTGTGACCGCGATTAGGGCAATTTGCCACGCATCACCGGAAGCGGAAGAGGAGGAGGAAGAAGGCGTAAAAGGGGGCCCCAAACGAAATGAACAACGCGGCACCGAATTGCGCGATAGAGAGCCCCTGCCTCCTTTTCCCAGCAAACGACACTGTTTGTTTGTGTGCTTGTGTAACGCTTCCCTAGTACACCGCTAGTCGGCGCTGCTGGGCCGGCCACATTCGCGCAGTAAAGGTGCACGCTGTCGCGCAGCCATGTTTGTGGCGCGTGTAGTTCGCGCGAGCATTGCCTTTATTTATTTATTTTTTTTGCGTGCCTCCAGCATGTAAGACAGATGAATGGGGAAAGGCGTTACGACTTCCCCATTGTGCCTGAATCAAAATCTCGCGCCTCCAATTACGGCTCCTTCTGTGGAGATGAGTGAGAGAGCGCGGCTTGGCAAAACGACCGCATTCGCACAACGACCGAGACGCGTGCGCGCGCGCACACAATGGTGGTGGTGGCTGCGTTGATGTTGGCCCCCGTTGCGACGCTCTCTCTCTCTCTCCTTCTGACAGCCGCACATTAACTCTGCTGCCCCCTTCCCCGCCCTTCTGCACCCTTGCCTCTTCGTCATCAGCTTGGGCGAAAGCCGTCGGCAACATCTGCTATGTTCGGGACCTTTCTCTTCCCCGCTTAGATGACCTCCCTTCCCGCCTGTTAGAAGTGGAACTGCTAACCAGCATCGGCTTTTGCTTCCACAGCAGGTGTTGTGCGTAGCAAGCTTCCATTCTTCTCGTAAGTGCTCTTCCATTAGGGCGTACCATTTCAACTCACGATGCCACTTTTCCGCTCGGCCGCGGTGCCCCGAGCGAACTTTTGCTCTGGGAGAATGAGGGGAGCGGCTGCGCTAACGAGCTTTTCCCTAATTGATGCCCTCGTCCGTGTAGCTCCCTGGCTGTTTACGAGGAAGGCTGTGACTGAGGCGGCTCCGGGAGCTAAATATGAGCGATATGATATCAATTATTGAGGATTTTGATGCTCGCCAAGGAATCCTTAGTGGTTGGACCTAATCCGCAGACCTTTGCTATTGCGTATCAGTAGTCCACTGTGACACGTAAATTCAGGGACAAAAGTCTCTGGACCGCGTTCTCTGCAAATGAAAGCCAATAGCTCTTTTATTTGCCGCCGTCCGGAGGCCACACTTGTGGAGGTGAAAGAGCAGAATTTTGACTTTCACCTTCACAGGTGCGGTCTCAAGCCGCCGGCTAATAATGCAAGCTATCGTCTTCGTGTACGAAACACGTGGTCAGGAGACCTTTGTACCCGACTCTATATAGTACTTGCTCAATCAAATATGTGATATAAATGTTGTGCGTGGCCATTAGCTCGTACTGCTCGCGACTGTCGGGCCGCGTTATTAAGGCGTACCTTAAGAGAGCAGACTGCTTGACTTGTACGTCATATATTGTCAAGAAGGAAACTGCTCAAAACAAACATGAATTGCGAGGGTACGAGACAGGCACACCTCGCCTTTCAGCGTAACTGACCCTCCATTGCACTCGTCGGATTTCTTGATAAGAGGCTATCATTTGGGCAAGTACGTCACATCCTCGCAAGTACGTCAATCGCCCCGCGAATAACTGATTTCTCTTTTTCTATGTTAGACGGCTCATTTCTCAAGGCGGCTTCTTCAATGCTCGAAGAGCCATTTTACTTCTACCTATAAAAAAGAAGATAATAAAGGAAAAACCTAGCCGGAAAGCAAATGCTGTGTGCAGGAATAAGAGCGCTTGCGAACACCAGGGCGCAAACAGCAGCTGCATGGCTTAGGAAAGCAGAGTTCTCCGCTCATGTGCTATTGTGTTTCCGGATCCCACCAGCTGAGAAACTTTGTTGACCCAGAATAGAAAAACACTGAGAGAAGAAAAATAGTAAATAACAAAGTGAAAGAAACATAGCGGAACAAGAGACGTAGCGGAAAGTTCTCGCAAGACCAGTGCACATCGGGTGCGCGCATATCGATCTGTTTGGCCAGATTTGGGAAAAACTGCGCGGATGTATGCGCTGCGTGCGAAAATCGAAGCCACTGTCCGCCGCTAGACCCATCTCATGCCGCTGTCAGTCGTTCGCCGCAGACTAGGCCCAGAAGCACTATACGGTGCCGGCCAGAGTACAGAACCTCATAAAAAAAAACAAAAAACAGACGCCCCATTGTCACCCCGCCGTCTCGCCTAGCCCGCTTCGCGCTCTTCGGGCCAGTTATATGCGGCCCGGACTTCTTTTCCTCTCTTTTTCTTTCTGCCTCTTATGCCTCCTGCTCCTTTGCTCCTTCTTCGTCTGCTTATGCACTGACGTGCCCAGAAAAGACTGTTTACAAAGACAGTGGCGGCTGGCAGCTAGATGAAGACCTCCACCTGCTCCCCTTTTCATACGTCATCGGCGGGACAGTCAGCCATCGTCCGTGCTATGCAGCACCTGGGGCACCAAAAGCGCCCCCTTCTTTTGCTTGCGGTCACTCGGCGAAATTAACGAAGCCGCATAAAGAGCCTGAGGCTCCTCTTCCTCGCCTTCGTGTTTAAGTACGGCCTCTTGGTCTGCACCCCCTTCTAAGAGAGATAAAAACTGCAGTCCTTGTTCCCATGCTTCCCACCTGCGGCCGTCTTGGAAGCATAGGAGAACTTGCCATTATTATTACTGCATTAATAATTAATGGTGAACGAGATAAAAAAGACATTGTGTGAAGGCAATGATGGCCCGCTTTCTTCAACAAAGAGGACTTGAAACGAGTGCATAGGTCCTCCTTGTAAAAGGGTGACTGTACTCGGGGCGGCGTTGTAATAATTTTTCTCGCTCCATAAATGCAAATTGTGCAAAAGCAATGCGCTGATCTGACAGGTGCTACGGAGTGAGCGATCTTGGAGCTGAGAGATAACTAGTCGAGCGATAGAGTCATTCTTCGCAAAAGGAGAACAGTCAGTTACAAGTTGAAGAACACCACTGTAATTCTCTTGAGCTCGTGTTCAGTTATGATGGCCCGCACTGCTGGAAGCGCTAGAAGGAATTCAACAAGTGGTCAGGGGCCAGTAAATCTTTTTTTTTGCGATAAATAGGAAAGGAAAACACTTTTGCTTGCATTTTCCGCGTGTCACAGTAAACTACGCAACTTATCGAGAACAAAAAAACTAAATCAAATCCGGAGACGTAGCGACAAAACGGCATACAACTGTGCTGTAGAACGTTTGTTCTAGCCTCTCTTCTTATAGAGTGCGGTTTTTTTTACAAGACGCGTTCACGTAAGTGAGCAAGCACTTTTCAACACATATTTATTTAAAAGTGTTCAGTTTAACTTTTATAAAAAAGGCAACTTGGTTTTTTGGCCACCATACTAAAGTTTAGTTTCTTCGTAAATTAGATTTGAAGCGAGTTCCGCATTCTCCACAAAAGGGCGGGAACAAAATGACACAATAGCTGAATGTGGCCACTGAATAGAAGATTGAGCATTCAAATAGAAGCCAGGTATCACATACATAAATATACGTCCTTTTTTTTTCGGCGACGAATAAAGTTTAACCACCAGAGTCGTAATATTAGGGAGTAAAGTTGTATTCATTCCTGCAGGCTTTTTTCGACCTGCACAATGGACGCATAATGCCTACCATCCATCGGAGCCCGTTTGCCGGAGATGCGTTAGGCACCTTTTTCTTTGCATTTTTCGCCGCAGCTGATACCAGGAAACGCGTCAGTCTTTCAGAATCGCAACCGAGCTAGAATCTTTTATTGGCCTCCTTAGAACCGTCTCTTCTTTGCCTTAAATGCTCAGGCATAACACAGAAACCCTTCTAATGCTTATAATACCGGTTCTCATCTTATCGCTAAAGTAAATATGAATAACCTGACCTAGTTTCTTTATCCGGACAGTGTAACTAGTGCAAAAACCACAAAACAAAGGACAGGATAGAAATGACAGTACGCACACTAGACTTGCAACTGAATTTTATCACTGAATGAAAGTATTTATACAGTCTTTTTTTTATCCATTCGTCGCTGGTGTATCTTATCAGCTGCAGTCATGTCATGAGATGATAACGAAAAACAACCAAATGAAAAAGTGCAGATGAATGGTGAAAAGAAAGTATGACATGACATGAGTAGGCCTAATAAAAAGGCGACACCAGCAATGAAGTTACATCTACAGGAAAGATGGCTAGAATATATTAATCTGGCGAAAATTGAATAACCAGGAGATAAACTATAGAACACGAAACCCTGATATGATAGTGGGATTGTATTAAACAAAGGACCCACAGAGAACGCTAAAACCATCGAAAGTTGCAAAAAGTGACTGAAGTATACAAGTTCTGTTGCGTTTTCTTTTATTCAGCTGTTTTTATCTTTTTAGGTATTTTTACAACTCTCTCTGTTTTTAGCATTCCATGCGTGTCTTTTCAATGTATCATTCAATCTCTCTGTCCAATCATAATTTTATGGCCTCTAGTTTCTCCCGCAGTTATTGTATTTTTTGCCCGAATTACTATCTTCTAGCCTTCTTTCCTGTGAGACGTCGCCTCATTTCTAGTGTCGGCTTTTCATCAGGTCTACTCATGTTCGCATGTCATACTTTCGTTTTCCCAGTCACCTGTATTTTTTTCTTCATTTCGTTGTCTTTCATTATCACCGTATGACGCGACTGCAGCTCGTAGGTTACACTAGTGACGAAAGAACAAAAATAAATTGCTGTATAATTACTTCCGTCTCTCAATTAAATTCGATTGTAAGTCTAGTGTTTGTTCTGTCGTTACTCTCCTCACCTTCCGCACCCGAGGCAGCCGACCAAGCCATTAGGCCACCCGCCGTCTCCCGTGCTCTCTCCCCCTGCCGCTTTCCCTCTCGCTTCTATCCCGTAAAAGTAGTGAAGAAATTCTCCTCTTTCCATTTTGCCACCTACCACCTGAGGCAGGTGGCGCTGCGAGCTGAGGAACGAACTAATAAGATCTGGCGCTCTATAACGAGGATAACAGGACAGGCGCTAACTTTCAACTCTCACTTGGAAGTTGAAACTTTCGGTTGGAATTTCACGCCTGTCCTCCACGTCTTTTGTTGCTTGTCCTTACTGTTCGGGCAATTTTTCTTTGGATAGAAAAAAAGATAGTGTGGGCAAGCACAGTCCGCAATAAGATTCCTTCATGAGGAACGGGAAGCACCCTTAGCTTTGAAGAAAAAAAAGAGAAAGGAGAATAAAGGGAGAAGAGCAGGGCGGGGAAGGAGGCTCGGGAGCACCGTGCACCACCACCACAGTGAAGATCATCGAGGGGTGCCGTCCTCGGGCATCGCCCGCGGTGGGATGCCCCCGATGACAAATGACGAGCACCCAGCTGGCTGAAGCGAGGGGCATCCTGCGTGGCCGCAAGGAGTGCTGCGGCGTCGTGGGTGCGAGGCGCCATGAAAAATGCGCGATGAGCCGTGGACCCGACGGGTCGTTAAGCGATGGCCCCGGCCCGAGGAGCCCCGCATTTCGCCCTGAGCCGGAATGGCGGTGATAGTGGTGATGGCGCCGCTGCGTGGTGGTGGGTCCACAAAGAGCCGTCCCGCAACGCCCAGATGAGAATGCGCTGCAAACGGCCGCGGGGATTGCCAGTGAATAAATTTCCTCGGCCAGGAAAGCTAAGGGATGCCAGATAATAGTACTTGAGGTCGCTGGGAAAGTTTGGGGAAGACGGCGGTCGCTGATTGAAAGAGTCCTAGCGAGTTCTGATATAGAGGCCTGTGAACCGCGCCCGTATGAGGAAGTCTCTATTAGATTATGCCGGAGGGAATTAACGCGACTCAAGGCGCTACTGCTGCTTAAATCTAAGTCGGACCCATAGCTCTCTTAGGTCTACACATTTCTGTACAGTAGAGACATATAGAGGCTCTAGGACATACAAAGGGCCGCAAAAATTACAGATTTCATTTAGGATTACTTACGTGATTTGAATGCGAAAGCATTGTCTCATAATAAGCTTTGTTGCAAGGCTCATTAAAGATTCCTTCCTTTTTAATGACACACTTACTCATTAGCATACATTCGTAAGAAAACACATACGCTAGGTTCAGCTTCATTCGCGAAGAAGCGACGCGGTTTTGTGGCCTATGGGTTGTGTGCTCGACTCGCATTTGAAGGTCTCTGACTGAGTTCATCGCACCTTCGGAAAAAAATTTTATTTTCCTTTGCTATAGACTTCGCTATGATATGGCATACTGGTTATGGCATGCGAGACCATGGTGACGTCGCTGGGGATTTTCGGACAATTTCTTCTGGTAAACGCAGCCGCTTTCGTTGGCGATAAGCCATGTAAATGTTTTCGCATTAAAAAGGAACATCATAGCACAAAAACGGGAGTGTATCCCAAAGGTATCCGCTACTTGTATGAACACTAAAGCATAACCACTGTTAAGACACACCATTAATGGGTTTCGAGTGGCCCCTTCGATGCTGCACGCAAGGACCTATAATGACTAATGAACGGTCAGAATCCTACTTAAGGGCTGCGTAAGCTATAATTACGAGAGCATAAGATAGCATTCAACTCACAGGCGTGTGCTTTTTGATTGTGCCGCGGAAGCACCCGCTGAGTTTTAAACGCCATCATGCTTAAAAATGTTTCAACCTGCTCAGTCAAATTGGCTTGTTCCCAAACACGTTGATACCTAATCACGCGTGCCTTCCGGCTTGCTCACCGTTGCTGTTCCTGTGAGCGAAGGAGCTGCTTTCAAATTGGGGAAAAGGGAACGCTTCACGCACGAGTTCACTGCAGGCCGGCCTTGATCACGGACAACGGCACACGGTGCGGTGAGCGACGTGACCTGTTTGGAAAGCTGCGCAGACGATATTTATTGGCTGCGGTGGTCCGCGAGAGGGAAAAGAAAAGATGTAGACACCTGATCAGCGTGAACCTAGAACTACCTCCTATTTGTGGCTCTTCAGTCATTGGGTTATCAACGATCGGCGGCCGTGCTTACTCGTTCAAGTCATCGCGTCCTGTTTGTTGCTCGTAGAGATCTGGTGGTACATTTCACCCCATAGGGAACACGTGAAGCATTGCAATGTCTCTTATAATCTTATTTTTTCGTACCCCGGGGCGTGTACTACTAAAGGGCAGCGATGTGGTCTTCATGTCTCCGCTTCCTTTTTCTACACTGTTGCTTTTCGAGTTGACCTTAAGGAGGAGTTTTTTCAAGTTTTCGTATCTCCATTTCCAAAGAATGCATACGATTGGTCAGGTGTTATGAGGAAGTGAGTTCATGTGAGTTAGTGAAGTTCAGTGAATGAGTGATCCTTATTCTTCACCTCAATAGTTATAAGACAAGATAATTTCGCCCGCATTAAAAATCTAATGCTCCTTTGAGTTTTGATTTCACAAGCCCAGCGGACGCTTCATTTCATTTTTCAACATTTCAGAAATTACTGAAGTGAAGAGAACGAGCGAATTGTCTCGTGCTTATTTTGCACGCACTGTGCGACTTTTCAAATATTAGGCGCGCTCCAGTTAGTAAAGGACAGGAAATTCAGGCAAATGCGTGCGCCATAAATATTCAAGCCGAGCTCGACGCTCTTCCTGACAGACTCTTCAGAACACAAACTTCTGCAGCTGCTGCTCCAAGCAGAAAAATTCACGGTCTGCTTTTCCAAAGTGCGCATCGAATCGCACTGTTAAGTTTTTCCTCAGATAAAGAGCAGTCGCATATTGAGAAAAACTCAATTTTATTTTTGTTATTGAATCATGCTTTAAGACCCGACACCTTAAGGCCAACAGGGCCAATGTGTGCAAGGAAGGAAGTGAAAACTTTGTTAGCTCTGCCTCGAGAGCTGACGCGATGACTTTTGGCGGACGTGATCAACATTCTTCTTCACCTCGCACCATTTATCGCAGCCCAAGATTTCTCTCTCTTTGTTTCATTTCAAACTGCGCCGAGCGCAACACTGATACTTCAAAAATCGCTGGGCCCCGAGCGCTCAAACATCCAATTTGAAGAGCAAGCAATTCGGGTTCTTCTCCTAACGACCTTCATTTGGGTAAAGAGCCCGGGAAAAGCGGACGTGAAAACAAATATTCATTTCTTCTAATTTTTCTTTTTTTTTATGCTTGCCCTTTTAAGTATGCATTTTTCTTTGCCTTTCTTTTTTATGGTTGCTCGTAGTCCCGCAGGAGCATTTGGAAATGAAGTCACCCATGGCTCGATCCTCCCCTGCGTCTCCGTCATCTCCGTTTCGCGCTTTTTTTTCTTTGCTTTTTTTCTCGCTCATTCGGCGTCTCTTCCCTTTCTGTAGCTTTCCTCCTTCAAGCAGAATCCAAGCGAGACGGAGCTGCCGGGAGCAAACTCGGTGAATTTCCCCTCCGGTGCCCGCGCTCCACCCGTCGAAGCTGCTGGCTCCGCCGCCGCTGCTCTTATTCGCCTCTTTCAAATTCATGGCTCACGGCGGCGTAACCTTTTCTCCGCCTTTTGTGAAAGCGGCCCCCACTGCGAAGGCGGAAACAACCGCGCTTCGCTCCTCGCTGACGAAGACGCCTGGTGCGAGAATACGCGGCCCAGGACCCCGAAGAACAGCGTCTGTAGCCTCATTCCTATGCGTCGCTTTCTTTAATTCTGTTTGCTCTTCTCCTCTTCCTCCTTGGTTTTAACCTCCACTGGTTTTATTCCTGGCTGTTTTTTTTTTTTTACGTTTCCAGAGCAAACAAACGGGATAGAGAGAGACGGTAGTGGAGAGGGTGCGAAGGCAGAATTTATTACACTTCCTACACCTCTTCCCTATTTCCGTTTTCTTCGCTTCGCCCGGGTCCCTCTAGCGAGCCTTGTTTTGTTTTTGTTTTTACTTTTCACTACAAAACTCGCCTTCAGGCTCGACAAAAAGTGCTAGAGACATAAGCGAAGTGCGCACCGCCTTACTTTTGCCGCCATTAAAGAGGAGCCGTGTTTTCCAGCGGCGAGCCCTCGGCGAGCGGCAAACACTGCGGGGCGGCGTCCTCCCAATCGAATGCAGCTAGGAACACAGTGTTTGGAGAAGCGCCTCCCTGTCGTCACCTGCTTCCCTTTCGCTTTGTCTCGAGTCCCCTTTGTTCTGCGATGTTCGTGCTTGGGGCCGCTTCCTTTGTTCACTGCTTAGCTCGTCTGCCCCTGGAAAAAGGGCAACGAAGACAAACGTGCTCTCTGCCGGCGTCCTGCTCTTTTCGCGAAGCTGAACACACTGCATCGCGCGTCGCCAAATACGTCCTGTTTAAGAGAAAAAGCGGGTGCTCGTCGGATGTGGCGTTTGTACTCCTCCAAAAGAAAGTTTGAGGACGGTCTTCTATGGACGCTCCGTTGTTTGCATGTCTCTGCGTGAGTTCGTTACCTACCTCTGCGCCTATGAGTCGTGCAGATTTGGGTTTTGTGTCGTGCTTTTCAGTTATGTATACTGCTGTGTTTTGGAATCGTGGTGTGTTTGTTGTGATGCGCTGAGTTGTTCCTCGTAATATAAAAAAAGACTGACGCTTCAGACGGAGAGCAAGAAATAGAAGGAGACAGGGCGTGCGCTGAAGATCAAACGAAATTTTGCTTCGACGAAAGGCACATAAATACAGTTCAATATTACGTGCGCAAGTACCACAGGATTAAAACAACGCACAAAAGATATCGCTTATTCGCACGATGTCATACACTATCACACATGGCAAACTGCTTCTAAGCTATTTCAGTTACTTTTGCGACATAGAGATTGAGAAGGCGCGCTGACACAATTATCACCTCCCGTTCTAATGCGGAAGCCTCACGAATTTCACTGTGACTCTATAATGTAATGAACAACCAACTAGCCTAGGTTTCTGCCCTGTCCACTGAATTTGTTATGGTGTGTTGCATTGTGTTACGTTGTGTGTTGTGTTGTGTCGCGTTGTGTGGTGTTGTGTTGCGTTGCGTGTTGTGTCATATTGCATTGTGTTATGTTGTGCTGCGTTGCGTTGTGTTGTGTTGTGTTGCGTGTTGTGTTGTGTTGTACTGCGTCGTGTAATGTCATGTTGAGTTGTGTTTTTATGCTGTGCTGTGTCATGTTGCATTGTATTATGTGTGTTGTGGTGTGTTGTGTTCTGTTGTGTTGTGTTGCGTAGCGTTGCTTGTTGTGTTGTGTAGGGTTGTGTCACGTTTCGTTGTGTTGTGTTGTGTCGTGTCATGTTGAGTTGTATTGTGTCGTGTCGTGTCATGCCGAGTTGTGTTGTGTTGAGATGCGCTGTACTTATGATCCTAGTAAGGACAAAGCAACATATAGATAATGTAGCAATGACTTTTTGTCTCGTTACCAATCAAGCACTAAGCGAAAGAATCGCAAATAATAGAAACCCGAAGCAGTGGTCTAAACCGCATTGAAACCTGGTCACGAGATCCGACTCCATATATGTGGCTTGGAAGCAAACGACTTGGCAAAGAGCAGCGTTGTGGCGCATTGTATAGATGAAGAAACAGTTCAACGTCAACACATCCGATTCGTCTCCTCCTCTAAATTTGCCTGCGTAGAATCTCTAAAGACCGGCGACTCTGGTTGCATGACTCGGGCATCGCGGTGTTGTCGCCATTATGTGTTCTAATTCTACTGCGACCGCCGAACTTTTAAGGAGAGAAATTGGTTATTTCATGTGTGTGTGTGTGTGTGTGTGTGTGTGTGTGTGTGTGTGTGTGTGTGTGTGTGTGTGTGTGTGTGTGTGTGTGTGTGTGTGTGTGTGTGTGTGTGTGTGTGTGTGTGTGTGTGTGTGTGTGTGTGTGTGCGTGTGCGTGTGCGTGTGCGCGTGCGTGTGTGTGTGGTGTGTGTGTGTGTGTGTGTGTGTCGAAAGAAAGGAAGAAAAGCGAAGAGCTACCTTTTATTGGAATGCCCAGAACATGAGAACTCCAGGACTTCACTGAAGGAGGATTTTTTCCGCCCTTGATTAAAGGCCTTCCAGCCTTCAAACCTATCAAGTTTGCGCCACGCATGCGCCACAAAAACGAGAGTCATAGCTCTTAAAATCTTTCTTTGAGGACAGCGACAGCCTCGGGAATCTCACTAGACGTTAGTTCAATTCCTAATATTCACTGACTGTCTTCACTCGTGCCTTGTGACTCTCCCCTGTCACTGCACTGCTTGCTCTGCTGTGCTTTCAGTGATGATCCATGACAGCAATGGCTCATGTGTCTGCAATTATTTCCCTATTGTTGTGCCATTATGACTTTGCATAACCCATGTGCAACTCTGGGATGTTAAAGCCTGCACATAATACTATTCTATACCGTACCCTACCATATACTGTTATTGTCTAGATATTATCTTCAATTTTACCTTTAACCTACAAGTGTCGGTGATAGCATAAGCAAGTTTTTTTAGGGTGATGGCGCATGCTTGGAGTTACCCGTGAGAAGATGGAGTGTGCTGCTTAATTCGTGCGAAGGATTTTCACTTGAATCAGCAATCTGGTTATCATAAGAGCTTGTTCGCCAATGGCAGAAGCGTAACGCGAACGAAAGTGGTTCTTTTTAATGCGGAGAGAATCTATTATGCGAATAATACAATGCCCACAGATGCTACGAGCTTGCTGACTGCGGTTACCCTTTGGGATATTTTGAAAGCAACGTGTGGTGCGCGTTTGCATTCAAATTCCTCTTTTATGCAAGGCGTCGACAAGAATATTGCTTCCATTTTTTTAGGATAAACGATGACATTTGACGGTTCTACTTGAAACACGCCAAATATGTTATTAAAAATTAAACCGCTTGTTTCATAATTACGTACGTTATAAAGCTCTTTGCTAAGAGACTGAAATATGCTACTGCCCGCGGTGAACACCCCACTGATTTTTTTATGAAATATGCAATCCAATCGAACGTTTTCAGCTGCCCAGTGTAGCAAGTAATTTATGTGGTTAGCTGAACTCCAAATATTGCAGCATTTTCGTTACATCTTTGGTCGAACACAATGCTTTGCTGAGCAGTTTATATGAGGTTCTAGCTCAATGAGATGATAGTTGTGAAAGTGCAGCAAATTCTTTCCCAATTACCGCTTGCAGTTGTACAGTGCTTGAAAATAGAACTGATCACGTGCGTGACATATCTTCGAGATTTGCATTGCAATACAACATTCCCACACAGTTCTATGCTTTTATTGAAAACGGCATATTTGGCGCGTTTAAAAATAAGGCATCGTGTTTCATAAATTTGTTATGTTCTGAAGCGTGGCTTGCTGGGCGAGTTGATGCAATACGTTTTCTCGTGAAACTGGTAAACGGGGTGAAACCAGGGTCCGTTTAAGCTGGTTTCACGCAAACGGACCCTGCGTAAATTCTCGTCTCAAAATAAACATGGATTTCCTCGAATGCTTGACCGAAGTCTTAGCGCGTCGGGAGGCGGCCTGTGTTTACATACGTCAATCGCAAGGCTCGCTGTAGATTGAGGTTTGTGCCCAATTTACAGTGAAAGCTCCGCATATTTATACGAAAATATGCACCAACTAGCCCCCAAGCAAGTATTATTAAGCTGCTGCGTCTCACGTAGCCCATATGTCATTTCGCTACGTTGAACCCTGAATACCTAAACCACTGTTTGAATAGCGCCGCGCTGCACTGATAACTTAAATACCTAAATCATTGTTTCGAATAGTGACTGTGCTCATTGATAACTAGTTATAAGGAATGGGAACACGTTGTATCTGTCTCACGCTCGGTGGAGTGGTTCAGGTGTCCATGGATGGAGGAAGTAGTGGAAGAAGCACCGTAGCGGAGGGCGAAGAATAAATTTCGCGCTAATCTATAGATCAAGGGTACTTAAGAGGATAGAAAGGACCCAGGGAAAATATTGCACAAAGAAAGGAGTTTAAGAGAACAAACAACACACCAGCCATGTTACGGCGCCAGTAAAGCAGGAGGAACAAAACGCATTCCGAGCCAGAACGGTCGTCGTTCCCTGTCTGTCTCACTGTTGGTTGTAAATGGATTCCGAAGTCGCTAATGAAAAACATAAAATTCAAGGCAGTGAAAAGCTCATGCGCAGCTTAGGATGGGGTCGCTTTCGTCGTTAGAGTCGCTGGGCTGAAGTAACAGGTTGACTTTCTCGCGTGCTTATCATTCTCTTCGTACCCTCGATTTCGGTGAAGAATGGACGGGGCTATTAATGCTGTTTTGCTGCAGACATCCCGATGAATAGATCCAGCCTAAAGAAAGCTCGTAATATTTAATTTCATTTTCCTTCGGGGCAGTTCAGCAATTAAAAAGAGGGCTGGCCGGTGCAGCGACATGGAAGGTGCCTTATGTAACACAGGTGATCAGAAAATAGCGACTTAGACGTGGTAAAATCGTCCATGAAGAAAAATAAAGCTGGATGGTAGTTACATTTCAAGTTTTCAACAAAGGATTCAAAATACGAGTTACAGCACGTCGGTTAATGTACAAAACTCCACTTTTGTGTGTGAGATCAATTCGCAAGGGCATACAGTGGTGAAAACTAAACATTTATTGGTACAAAGTGTTTATTGTGGGAAAAACTGTGAAAAAGCTATAAAGTTCATAATAATCATCGAAAATTCTTGCGAGAGACGCAGACACGGGAAAAAAAGAGGGTATAACAAATCGTTTTTAACCCGTACGCTTAGTCGACAAAGCTGGGAAAAACTTGGGGAAACTCAAACAAAAAAGCAAAAAGAGCTAGCTGACCCGTCCGCAGCACTTTCGCCGGCGCTTCCTGTCGTTAATAACACTCCTTAAGTCGTGACGTCACCGGAAGGCAACGAAGAAGGGTCGCCGCCTCGAGCGTGCCACGTCATCATGCGCCTCGCAGGCGTGAAAAATGCGTCCGCCGGGTGCGCAATTAATCACGTGCCCATCTGAGCGCGCACCCTCTCCGCCAACTACTGCGCGTTTCCTACGCATCCGTCGCCAAGCGCTTAGCAGCGGCGCTGGGGTGCAGAGCCACAGCTCCTCGGAGGTCGAGGTCCCGGTCATCTTTCTGTGCTGAGCTCCGCATTTAACTAAGGCTCCGCCACTGCCGCGATAACTTCAAAAGAATAGCACTTCAGGTGGAGTGTTTTCCTGCTCTAAAAACGCTTCTACACGCATCGTATATCTGATATTCCAGAAATAGACGGTGGCCGTGACAACCTTGCGTTACGGAACGTACCTTTATTTTCTTCAGAGTAGTAAACGTGACAGACGTAATAAAGGGGGTGGAATGCGTCTAACCTAGTGGTGCCTGGGAAATAAGTTGAAGGAATTTTAACGAGTTCTTACGAAATTTCACTCTTGTCAACCAGACAGTTTTTAGACATATTAAAAACACACTGCTTAAACAGTGTACTCGTCGCCTGTTAAAGACAATGAAAGGTAAGTGGAGCTTCTTTACCATGGCTATTTCTGCGCGGCGTGGGCAGACGACACTCATTTTTTTTTTATGGGATTTGCCGATACTTGTGTAGCATTTTCAAAGCAACAAACATTATTGAATACCACGCCTTAGGCGATGACTGTGGCGTTTTACAACTTAATATTGAGATTTCTGTTCTTTTACGAGTTTATACAAAGTAGGCTGCTGATTATCGAGCGTGACATGGCCAATAATTAGCCTGTGATTGGATTCAACAATAAATTACCAATTAGTGCTCTCATGATGCCGCATACTGCCAAACAGCCCTATCTCACGCCCCGATCACTGTACGAGCTTTTCTCCTTATACATTGATCTCTGTTTGGTGAAGTTTATTTCGAGGCACCCCATAAATGCGCGAAAATGATATGTTTACAGGAAAAAGAATTCCTAGGACGTTTACCTAATACAATTTTGATCGCAGTTCTTATCGTTGAGCGTTCAGCAGCGCGTTTAGCAGTTGCAGTTGCCTCACTAATCGCGTTAAAAGAACAGGCCAGATGCACTGTGCCGCGCTTTTTCGTCACGCTGAATGTAGGTTTTGTTGTTTGTTCACTCTGCTTGCGTAAGCACGCACGATTTGTTTATTTCTGCACTGCCTGCATCAGTAGTGGCGCGTGCGTTATCACCATAGTCACCGTAGCCATCACCGTAGCCGCGCTTATGTAGCCGCTTAGGCTTCAGCCGCGCGTACACCTTGATCCTGACGTCGACTTCACTGAGCCTCTGCTCAAGCGTCGCGTTTAGCGGGTATGTCCGCCTCGCTCATCCGCCCACCCTACGCCACGTGATTTCAGTGGCAACCACCTTCCGTTTACAAACTCGATCCGACGCCGCCACTAAATCCTGCGACGATTCCAGAAAAGCTACGCCATAAAAATATCGAACTATAGGGCGCACCTTACAAGCGCACGCTTTTCTCATTACTGTCGGATGTCATCAGCTTTCTTTCCTCGTCAGCAAGTGCGCACCAACCCATTCTTGCATTTGCCGACTCAACTATAACACCGGTTGGTTCACCTCTACCTTTCGGTATTACACATCGTCCCCTGCTTGACGACGTCTTGTTGATTTAAAGGGAACGAAGTGAACATATAGTGTAAGCATCTCTGGGCCGAAAGTTTAACAATTGAGGGTAACTGAGTGGGGCCTACGTCCGGAAGAGAACTAAACTTTGCTGATGAGGAGGAGGTGACTGAGGTGACCAGGAACAGCAAGCTTACATCGGGCGCGGTCCACGTTCGTGTCAAGCGCCTTGTTAACGTGTCCTTGTCGGTGCTTGTGAGACTTTGCTCAGCCTTTCTCTACTGCTGTATACAGCTGTAGAATACATGCTCATCTGTACAACAATCTGTTTCTTTTTTCATGAAATGGTGAGACGAGTGATCACCTCCTTCCCTTCGGTCTCTCGCCGGCCACACCCCAACTCTAGCGTAGAATGAACGCACAGGAATCATCTTCCACTACTTGCAGCACTACACAATTGAGCAATTCGCAGCATGAAAATCCGAGATATAACGCCACATGCGCAGAGCCAGCTGACATCTCTCTTCCAAAAAATGGAGAAGCACAGCGACACCCGGGGGTTTGCTGTGGAAACCCTTCTTCAGACACGCATCTGCAAACTCGGAAGGCACGAAATAAAAAAAAAGATATGCGGGAGCTTGTTGCGCGAGTGATGCTCGGCACCGCAGTCTGCTCCCTGGAGGGAAAGGAAGTCCCCTGTCTCCCGACCATCACTCAGCCAACCCCCGCCCGTCCCAACCGCCATTCCCCTCAGCGCCAATTTCGCACGCTCCAATTAAGCACGCAAAGTCGGTCCGAGATTGCATGCTCGCATCAATGGAGACGCTTACGAGGTCGCTCCCCTTATGGGGCTTTAAAACCCATCCAAACAAACCGTCCGCCACCGCGTCGGTTTTGAGTCCCGCTTGCATGCGGGAACTCCACTGGCGCCCGCTTCGCCTCGCCGTGCCGGCAGTGATTCGTCACGGTGGAGAGGGCGGGGGGTTGTAGTGTAGAATCATCCCTCCCCAAAACATGGGCCGGCCGCCTGCGTTTTGTTTTCCTTCGTACCCCGATTCCCTCTCTATCTCTGCGTTCGTGCCTCGACGAGATCTGCATAGACGGCACGAAAAGGGAGCGGCGCTTTTGTGTGTAGGCGGCGCGGTGGGAGATGATTTATCTCTGCGGAGCGGCGGTAGGCCCACTTCTGCAATGAGAGCATAATTACTGAGAGCTCTACTCGTATGGAAATCTTCGAGGAAAAAAGAAAGGATAACATCCCCGTGCCAGTAACGAAGTGTTAGTAATATCATTAACGAATGTTTTCTGGAAGTTTTCACTGCCTCTAGTTCAAGTTTTGTAGAAGTTAGGCGGTTCGCAAGTTAACTATTAATGGCGTTAGTTATTACAACACTTACACCTTAAGCAAATGCCAAACTCAGTGAGATCTGTTATATCATATTATTTGTGCTTGTCGTTAGAGACGGCCCCATTCACGAGACGAATAAGTTCCTCCTCCCTCCTTATATAAAGCTAATTTTCAAATTACCTTGGCGCGCTTCCTTATTAGCGACGTGAAGAAAGCCCTAAAAACTATTTTTAGCATTGTGTGAAAGAATTAAGCCAACCGCCACTGAAAGCAAGTAAAGCATATCGAATATTTTTACTGATGGCATCGATTAAACTAGGAAATTAGGATTGTAATCATTCTTCAATGAAAGATAACGCAGCAGAAAGTAGAAGAAAGTACAATCACCTGCTTCCGGTAGGATCTGAACCCACAACCTCCGCATGTCACGCATGGTACTCTACCAACTGAGTAGTACGTCGGCTGTCCAACCTTCTAAATTTGAGTGTACTTGTGCCACCTGTAGTCTAACCTTGAGGGTGTCCACTAGCGCCGCTTTCAACCATAACAGCGAACATGGAAAGCCCTGCCATACATATGTATATCCTAATCGGCCCATCAATTCCTTGCCCATCTGTGTGATCATGTCTCACAACGCGCATGGCAAACTTTTCCGGCCCTAAAGAAATTACTGACCTATGCGCAGGCAAATTGGGGGCAACAACGAGTGGGCAAAATAATAGCTGGAGAAACATTACCGGCATCCCTTTAGTGAGGCCTCTTTAATTGTTTTCCTTGAATACAGCGCTGGTGCCGTACGGGGTGTCCCAGCGAAAATAAATATTAAAATAAGAAATATTGGTACATGGGGCCAGAATGGGACTCAGACAGCGTTTTTGTGAGATAAAAATTCAGTAAAAATTAATTAACAGCGCCGAAGCAGTTTCTTGTCAAGGTGAAAAGGTAATACGTCATTGGGCTGCTAGAAGACACCATAGGGTTTAAGAACTCTGGAGTTGATGTTCATGCTGCAGTGAAGTAGTAACTAACTTTCTTTTAAAATCTGACAAGATACGGATTGTACGAATGTTAAATCTAGCTATTCAAGAACTTTTGGAACATCGGCCAGTTTACTTCACTTTTTTTCTATTTCAAATAGAATATGCATCCAGCGCTACATAGTACGAATACCGCATTTTTTCACGAATTGCCAGTAACAATAAATAATATTATCCGATGTATTCCTTTGTGATGCGTAAGCGGATCCGTTGATCTAATAATTGTATAGTCACGGTTATCCTCAGACAAACGAAGGCACTGCTTATATTTGTTTATCTGTTATTTATTTGCACACCAAACAAACAACGAATCGTTTTCAAGTACAGGTATCTCGACGCCCGCTGTTTGACCTTTGAGGCAAAATGGACACCGCCTTAGTTTACGGCTTTTGTCTGGAACGCTTCAAGTCACCTACTAAACCCAAGAGTCCTCCAGGGAGCCCCACAGATGATGTGACCCCAGTGCCTCCACAATCCTCCCCCCCCCCCCATTTCTCTTCCCTTGCTCGCTCGCACAAAAGGAAAATTGTCGAGTCACTCACCGAGAAAAACAGCACGACTCTCATCGGAGTCACCGCGCTCATCAGTGCACCTTTCGATTTCGAAGCCCCGTTCGGACTGTGCTCTTTGTCCGTGACTAAGTCGCCAATGTCCTTTCTTATTTGTCGCCTCGAAAATGAAAATAAAAATAAAAGTATAAAAAGAAAAGTATGCAGCTCTGCGGGATGCAACGGGACTAGGAGCAAAAATGAAAAGGAGGGGGGAGCGCAGAGGGAGCGTGTATTCGCGCCGCCTGTTGCCAAGTGGCGGCAGCAGGGGGCGCACCAGTCGGCGTGGCGCGTTGCGGGGAGTCGCTTATAACGCTGAGTCACGTCCTCCAGCCTGGCCCACGCCGCTAGGTTCTTATTATTCTCCACGGCTGATTCTTCTCGAGGGTCGATCCTCACCTCCCCCCTCCCCCCCCCCCTTTCTCTGCCTTTCTTCCCGCTGAGTGCGCGCACAATGCAGTACCCACGGAATCGAGCAGACCCGCTTAGTACCCACCAGCTAAGCTCCCGCTGGCTCCTATAGGGGCGAATCGGAAAGCAGAATAAGAACTGGACGACGCAATAACGTATTTTCACGGGATTTTCCTTGTTCTCTTCAAAATAAAAGAATCCTACTCAAGCCCACCATGTTTTAGATCCGCACCCCACTCCCCGTTTCCATTGCCACTCTGCCCTTGTCCCCGCTCCGTGCTTCCATTCAGCGCCTGAACGCGTCCTTTTAATTCCTTAAGATAAATAAACAAAGATTAGCGGGCTAGGCCGCGGCGTTTCTTAATCCGCTGGGTGCGGAACCGTGCGTTTTGGTTCGGGCGACCTGCCATTTTAGAATGGCTGGCTTGTGCCGACGCATTAGTCCCTCTCGCGCAGCTCCCACGGAAAGCGGGGGGAGGGGGGGGGGTATTTTGTTTCGTGAAACCCTTTGGTGCCGATGTTTACGATTCAGCCGCTTCGCCATGTTCGCGCGTCCCGCATTAGAGAGCGGCAGGACGAAGCCCCGGCTCGAATGACGCCGAGCGTGGCTGACTTTCGCATAACGGTGGTGTCGCGATACGCGAAACCAAAGGATAAGCAAAGCTACCGCAGCGACATCAATGCAACACTTCTGTTTTAGCGTTAAGTTTGCGCCAAATTCTCTTGAGAACCAAACCGCTAGTTTTTCGCTCTTGAACATCCAATTAATCCGTGCGCAGTGTTGTGAATAATAAATACTCACTACGTTCGCGCTAGACCGATGCTTCTGCTTTTCTGAAGAAACAAACCTGTGATTGCTTGCTGCTATTTTTGTAGCGCGAAACGAAATGCAACTGGAAAAATTCTCCGCCAACGCTGCCTTAGTGTTCGACTTAAGAGTGTTAGCTACGGGAGCTTCAAGAGCTTACATCGGTGCGCTCAGCAAACGTAAAGAAGACCAAACCCAAACATCCGCGGATGTTTCCTCTCCAGAAACATCCCTTCTAATACACAAGCAGCGCCATCTTGCTCATGGGTTTTGCACTACTACTACGATTTACAGCCATCTTCGCTTGATTCGGTATATTTCTTCTTTATATCAGTTAATAAATTTTATAAACGTATGCATCACAACACGACGAATCGTTTGGCACCATCTGGAACCCCTTGCGACAAACGGTTCGGCCGTAATGGCCGCCTGAATGTCGTCGGAATGCACGGTTTGGGGGCGGAAAAGTCGTTGCGAATCCCACACATATTTTGGGCTCCATCCCAATTAGAAATTTCATCCTCAGGAACATACCAATTTATCTGACACCACATCAAACACACTGCGTCACACTGGTAGCCCCAAGATTTTGTGCAAATGCTGATCCCGGGGGGAAGGGGGGGGGGGGGGGGGCGGCTATACTGGCACATATGCTGGGGGGCAGCTGTCCTCCGATTGCCGCTATACTGGCACATATATAACGGACCGGAAGTATAGGTATCAACTGAGGGGCTACGCGCCCACTGCTGCTTTGTGATATAGTGTGGACACGTGGTTACTGTTTTGGTCATTTTGACCTTCATTGCAGACAGACACGTCCTTGACAAACGTAAGTAGTAAGAGCTAAGGCTCTTAAAGTATGAGCTATTCGCCCTGTCCCGCCTACTGTTGTAACTTTGGCTGCAGTTTTCGTCAAAAGTGGTCGTAAATGCAATCAATCCAGTCTTTTTCTTAACTGCGTTTGTTAAGGAGCAATTCTTGGACCACGTCGTATTATTTATCACACGTTCTTGTTCTTTGTGCGAAAGTTGTTATTTAAGCACGTATCACCTCCACTATGTCGCAAATTCTAGTGGGACGGACAGCTTTAGTTTGAGCTACCACTATTTTAAATTCTACGTGGACACATGTCGACACGGTGCAGACAAAAACCTGGGCATTCGCGGCATCAGAAGAGATAGAACCTCGCCTTCCAAAAACGAACACACTCTCCAGAAAGGAAAAAAAAATGGTCGAAACAGTGTGACGAGCAAAAAAAATATTTAAAAAGAGCATTTTTTTGCCGCATGGCACTAGCCAACACAGGAAACAGTTCGGCAAAGCGCGCAAAGAAAGCACCTCCTTCTTTTCCATTACGCTAAAGTGGAAACGTGGTTTCATTCAACAATAACCGCTCAGATGAATTATGCATAAGAAGCTGGGTAAATTCCTCAAAGCTCTGGAGTTTTTGCTTGCTCATGCGTATTATATATTTGTGAGGCATTTTTAACAAGGGGCGCATAGCCTTCGTGGTAGCTTGGTAGTGTTAGTTTGTTATGGTCGTTCGTTTCTATTCCCTTTTTGTGCTTCCTTTCGGGCACATTCTTCTTTTTTTTTTAGTGGCACGTACGCGGGATCGTTCTACAGGAAACAGTAGGTTCAACTTCGATCAGCGGGTGCTGTGCCAAGGACGAAAGCGGATTAATTTGAGCACGAGGACAGATGAAGGAGCATCAGCAGTGGCATGAAGGCTGCGGGAATGGTCGTGCTTAGCTGTGGTATTTAGAATCTGTGGGGCGAAAAATAAGAGCATTAGTAGCATTTAGCGCGAGCTTTATTAGTAATAATGACAGCTGCACTGTGCATTTCAACTTGTAGCACAAGTAAAATAAGAGACGACTGCCGTATCCGCAGTAGTAGCAGGCTTAGCTTCTAACATTTGTAAAAACTGTGACAGCATCTATGATCAGTAATACTAGTAGTAAGTATTAGTACTACTAGTGGTAGTAGTGTTTGAGTAGGTAATAAACACAACGGCAGCAGTAGAGGCTAGGAAGAATAAAGTATCCTAGTTCACACAAAAAACTTAGTAAAGAACAAGAAGTGGACCTAAGGAGAATTGAAACAACAATCATGTTCTCATAGTAGACACATTATAAACTAAATTGACCCTGGTCATTGTAAGAAGGAATGAAACTACTGCGGAGTCAAAAGCCACACAAATACATAAATACACTCGAGCACACTTATAACGAACCTGACGGTCACGTGGATTGCGTTTGTTGTATCCGATGTTCATAGTAAGTGGACTTCCCTTATTACATCTAAAGATACGGCTCCCTGACAAAAGTGGCGATCATTTCTTAAAGAAGTGCGTTATGTGCGTCTGTTCTTGACCCTATCAGACCCTATCGTAGCCATTCTCAACTTCTGAGCGCAATCATGCTCTTCTCGCTGAGACTCTTGCAACAATCCAGCTGCATTTAGGAAATCGATAAAACTTAATTGGTGTTGAAGTGTTCACGGCAGCCGTTTGCAGGTAGCTCTTTCTAATCATATTTCCGATGGTCGCGAAATGTTCGTACTTTTCGTGCAATAAGCTCGGCAAAGCCATGTTGGCGACCGCACCAACATAGTCGCCCAAATGGTATCCGCCCAGCTGTGCATCAACGGCGCTTTTCCACAAAGTCTATCCGACTGATCACATGGGTTTTCCACAACGAAATCTGTCTTCCCTAAGTCCACGCAGCGCTACGGAACCTAGAAACTGTACTGCCTGCTGTCTACGTGCTACCTGCGCACGGTGGCAGCACGGAAGGTGGAAAGCCGACTCGGCAGGCAACACAAGCCACGTGAACGGCTGGGGCCAGCAAGCCATTTAAAGATCTCAAACTTCTGCCATTGGTTGACCTCCGACCGAGCGTAGGAGCTTCGCTTTCGACGCTGCGCCTGTCTCGCGACAACCACGCTAATCCTTTTACTGTGCTTGAATAGAAAACTTTATTCATCAGCTCATTAGAAGCTTATTGGTTCCTTCTTAGCGCAGTGTTCTTAATGACGCTCCTTCTTGTGGATACTGCTGTGACGCTCCTTCTTTAACTGTTATCTTTTCCAGTCGGCACTATCACGCAATGTGCCGGCACACACGCAAGCAGCGATCGACCTTATAGGCCTTCGGCACGCGCCTGACCAGTGGTTATATACAATTTTGCCTTTTGCGCGGAGAAGCTTTTTCCACGATGATATATATGACCATCAGTACACTCGGTTTCAACTTGCGTGGCTTCTCTCTTGCAGCTGGCTTCCTGTCGAGAAACACAGTGCCGCCTGCTTGCTTCGCTTAGTTCTTTTGTGTTATCGATCCCCTTCTCTTGTTTCGTGTTTATTAGTAAGCAGCTCAGAGCAAATGGGCCGCGCGGATCGTGCAGCCCGCCTTTGAACTATAGTTCTTGTTTAGTTGCTTTCCGTTAGTCATCATCTCGCGTGTTCTGGAATAGCTAGGCTGCACCCCGGATGGGAAACTTAAAGAAAGGCCAGAGCAGGCACAAACTTTGAGACACACCCTCACCCTCAAAACGTGCATATTTTCCCTCCCTCGCTTCCTCCTAACCACCTCTAAATTCAGTCACCCTCGTCCTTACATTATTTTCTGCGCCTGTCCTTCCTCAACCTCACCTCACTCAGTGAATCGAGGACGCCCTCATGAGAGCTGGCCCTCGTGAAAATACCCATGTCTGAATGCCGTAGAAGTGGCGGTCTGTCAGCAGAAACCTAACGACTGGTCATAATGTATTTTCAGGAATGTCTCTCACCAAATTCTGAATGCTTGTCATGAAACGTGACGATGGAAAGAGCAACTCAGGCTGTGGGCGGGGCTACTGAAGACACCACTTGGGACAAAGGGTATCGTTGACGAGAAGCGGTGTTTTTGCAGTGACAGCGAACAATAAGACGGCGTAGAAAGCCACCACGGAAAGCATTCTTACTTAGCGTCACCGTCCACTTCAGTTCATATAGCTGCCAATATCCACTGCATCGCCGAGTCCTGCTGACGGGGTTGAATTGCGGTTCACCAAGTTGCAATAGAGAGAATGGTCGTGGCTCTGTTGTGAAGGTGTGGCAATTGTGCCTTCCACTAAACATCATTAATGACGCTACAAACTGACAAACTGGGCTAGTCAGTCATTAACATGATCTTGCATTGTTATGCGTTTCAACAAAATCATTAAACGTAATCACTGGGAGGGATGACAGTCGTTTTAAAAGGAGCGAGTGTGTCGCCTCTCTATGCCACTATATAAAAATTCGGGGCTACATCGCCATGGTACCTAAAAATGTGAAGTTGACGATTGCATCTGCTTCCTCTAGCTGCCTGTAGCATTTGGTTGTCCTGATCATCAATTATTTAAACTCCTTCCTATAGTACTGCAACGCAGTCATAAAAATGTCCCTGGTCCCCACGTAAACAAGGAAAGTTTGTGCACGTATACCTTATGCTACTTGAACAAGTGCAGCGCGTGCTGGGAACAAAGTTTCAAAAAAAAAAAAAGACGAGAACAACCTAATGGTAGCTATCCGTTATTTGTTTATGGCCGAAAATTTTTTGCATAATTAAACGACGTTGCACCAGGCGAACAGCCTCTGAGACGATCAAGTATACGTTATTCTCGTGGTTATGAGACAGCCAAGAGGCTCTTTTGTTCGCACAATGCAATTTTTAATGACTAGGGAGCAATTATTACTGTATGAACTTACATTAAACAAGGACAATCGATCTCAGGAAAACTAATTTTTCACTGATTCTAACGGACACAAACAATGACTGCAGGAACAGCAGCAGAAACTTTTCTCTCAGAATAACAATGCGTATATTATGTTCCATGGTCACATAAACCAAAAGAAAAGGAGGACCTGGTTACGAATACAAAGACGACTGCACCCTGACAAAAAAATTCAGGTTATTAATGCTCACTCGCCTTCAGCAAAACAACAACAAAAACTGCGTTCATTGGCACTGAAACATTTTTCCTGGGAAGGAGGTGTTGAAGCACCCACCACATCATTATTAACCAAGCTTCTCCGAAAGCTACGCTGGCCATGCAACGAATGAATGTTGTACGCAAATGGTTTGTGCTGGACCACATCCATTAGGAAATACTGGCTTCTTACTATTCTTTAGCATAAATTGTTAAGAATGATTGCTACAACGCGCGTTAACACATATAGCCGCGCGCTATTCCCATAATAATTCATCAAGTTCCAGGGCAGCCCACGCGTGCGTGCAGACAAGTAGAAGGAATTTAATACAGCGAAATGTTCAGAAATAACAGTTATGCAGGGTGTCCCAGCTAAATTTATCCAGCGTTTAAAAATATGCCCCGGCACTCTAATACGACGCGACCAAATGCATGTTGCTGGCTGTTGTATGGAACAACTCACACTATTTTTGAATTGTGCTTAATTGCGTAATTAGTCGAGATTAATCAAGCAACTTCGGAAGCAACGAAGATAGGCGAAAAAGCCCAATTAGAAAGTTGCAGAACGGTCCGCGAAACGTCCAACTGAACAGTTTCTAACTGTCCATGTATTACGTATCGGCTTTTTTTTTCGCTCACTGCAGATGCCCGTGAAATAAAAAAAAAACACGTGACATGCCCTCTTGCGCGCCGCGATTGCAGTGCTCTCAAACGTTCCGCGTAGGAACGAACAGCACATTGAGCCCGGTGTGCTGCTGCTTAAAAAGGTGACAGGGCTGCGACACAGGCGCTGGCTACGCGATTTACGCGAGCGCAAGCGATAAGGACTGTGTCTGCTTGTCGCTATCAAGCGCCGCAAAGGAAGCGCACCGCTTGCCTATATCGCACAGCCAGCTGCTGCGTCTCTGCCCTGACACCTTTTAAGCGGCAGCACACCGGGCTAAATGTGCTGTTCGTTCCTACACGGAACGTTTGAGAGCACTGCAGTCGCGGCGTGCAAGCGGCCATGTCACGTGGTATTTTTTGTACTTCGCCGGCATCTGCAGTGAGCTACAAAAAGCCGATACGTAATAGATGGAAAGTTAGAAACTGTTGAGTTGGGCGTTTCGCGGACCGTTCTACAACTTTCCCATTTGACTTTTCCATCTATCTTCGTTGCTTGCGAAGTTAGTTAATTAATCTTAACTAATCATGCAATTAACCTCAATACAAAAATACTGTGAGTTGCTCAATTCAACAGCCAGCAACATGCATTTGGTCGCGTCGTCTTAGAGTGCCGCGGCATATTTTAAAACCCTGGCTAAAGTTAGCTGGGACACCCTGTATACGCAAAAGGGTCCCGGAACCAGTCAGGTGCAAGGAAGCACCTTTTGGTTAGGGTCCCTTTAGTTTGCTATACAAGGAAACTAAGAACACGTGAACAAAAAAATGTGCGCGTGGCATGCAGGCATCAAGAAATTCAGTCATTAGCTACGATCAGCCCTAAATTAAATGTCTTTATTGAAACTTTGTGTTATTCAACTTCGCTCAGCATACCATATAAGAATGTTAAGGAAGACAAGAAGACGGATAAGCTGAATGCTATATGCAAAACAGATCACCGGAATTAGTAGGGGTAGCCTAACAACTAACTGGCAGCCTAACACCTCTCGGTATTAGCAAATGAAAAAGAATATCCCTTTGTAAACGTTCGTTACCCAATTGTTCTTTTGCTTCTTTGTGACTGATCGCTAATTCTTGTGACGCTAAGTTCACAGCTAACAAATAGCGTAAATTTACAGCTCTGTTGCCACTGCCCCCTCCCCGCTCTTAAAAAGAAAGAAAAACGGATTCTAAGTTCCTGCATGAGAGGTTGTTCTAACCTGTGGCGTTATGTAATAGCAGCTAAATTTTATAATACTTATGCCAGGTGAAGAATGACGAATATCAATAAGCTAAGGCTACATATTTCTGCAGTTCTAGCATAGCATTGACTTGCACTCCGCTCTCCTCGAGCTTCTGAGGCCGGTTGGTGACAGCGTCTAAATCAGGCTTAGAGTTGCTATGCGCCAATCCCCGTGGAGACAACGCGCGAAAGCTCCACGTGAGCCTGTACCGCTGCTAGACTTACGTAATAGGAGAATCGGTCTCTGGAACTTTTTTATTGCTGTTTTGCTCTTACTGGCTTCTTTTTGTTTATCAGTGAATCATGACGTGGGAGTCAACTGCCTGTTAAAAGGACGCGAATCGTCGATACAAAGAGGCCACACGAAATCAATGCGCAGCTCAACTGCTGGAAAAACTGTGCAGGAAGTACGAACAGGCTATGTTTGCCTTCGTGTTTCGCGCTTTACTAATCTATTCATTTTGCTCAGCGCGCAGCTTGCACTCTGCGGTTGCTTTGTTGAGTTTTCGTGTTCCCTTTGACGCGTGCGAGACAGAGAGACGGATCATTTAATGAAAATGCGGCGCCTGCAATTGCGACGAAGTGCGACACATTTGGCTACCACGCTCATGTGAGCAAATCGTCTCTCCTACAGCGCCTACTAAGCAAAGGCAAATATAAGCTATGATATCGTGAGGATGTCAAAGGCCTGTTTTGAAACCTAATGAATTCTGACCGGTTATAGGGTCCTTATGAACATCGGTGGGAGGCCTGAAGAACTTCCCCTCTCCTTGTATTTTATCTCCGGGCTGTACTCTCCATGTCCTCAACCCCGTCCGCCATGTATTACAATTCTATAGGTCCCCTTATTTTTCATTGTATTTTTTTATTTCCCAGGCGACGTGAACTTTATCCGCTTGTTCACCTGCAGAGCTTGCTTGTGGTAATTACTAATAGTGCAATGAATATGCCTACTGCATCCAGCTCTACCTTTTGCGGGCGCTGCTTTTTTTTTAATGTACGACCTCTCGTCGAGGGCATGAGTGAATACAGGGTTAAACCACGCTCACGCTTCTCTCTTCCATGGTTAATTCCACATCCCTTCTTCTTTCTCTGCTTCTAACTACTAGGTCCTGTGCTTCATCTAGTCTGTGGACTTCGTCATCTCTCTCTGTCCGTGAATTAATAAGCCCGTTGCGCTTTTCAAAAGGCCCAGGCCATCATTCATCTTTCTCTGCTGTATAGCTGAACTCGCACAACCTTCCCAGCGCACTAAACCTCTGCAGGGTGTGGAAGACGTTCATTCCCACTTGTCCATAATTTCGAAGTGCCAGAGAGACTCCTCTACCTGCAATACACTACAGCGCAGCAAGGCCGGTGGCCTGTGAATTTTGCTTCAATAGGGCTGTACAGACATCTGCTAACACCGCCAGAACAGTCCTTATTAGCACCGTAAAGCTGGCTACTTTGCGTTGAGAACACGTATGAGGGAAAGTGCGTTCGCCCGTGCGCTCAACGTGGACTGTTTTTCGTTGTATTTTTTGTTAAGCGATTAAATTCAGTAACGTTGAAATCAAATACAAGTTCTGAATTTGCTTTCTTTCAGAAGCGTATAGCTATTTCTATGTGGTTCTCATAAGCGGTGCTGTCCTACAGCCAACAATGGAACACCACTCGCGGAATCAACAGTGTTTTTAATGTCTATCAGAATGTAATGATAGCAAGTAAGCGATCTAAAATTCGGGCAATGTACTGTAAAGCTGGCTTTTTTGCAATAATACCACTCATGAGGGAAAGCATGTTCCTCTGTTGAGCTCATCGTGAAGTGTTGTTTTTTGTTGTATTGTTTATTAAGCAATTATACCCAGTAATGTTTAAATCAAATAACAGTGATGAATGTTCGTATTTTTAAGAAGCACATTGCTGTTCCGTGTGGTTCCTATAAGTGCTGGTGGGCTTCAACAACGATGGAACGCCATTCGTAAAATGAACAGCGCTCTTCATTCCCACCAGAATGCCACGGTAGTAAGTAGGCAAACTAAAATTCAGGCGAGGTACTGTAATTTGCTTAAAAGCCTTCTCATTAAGTCTTTTAGCTGTCACCTCTAGAGTGTTAAGGTTAAAGATGGCACCACGAATTCATACTGTGCATGGCACGAGATATAAGATGATGTCCGTTACATGCGCATTGTTAACGTAAAACTGAGTTAAACAAGCAACGCGATCGTATAAAATAGTTCTTTTTCTGCGGTGCAAGCCCTGGCCTATACACATCAGCAGTTATCGCTGTTCTAGCTCAATGACCAACTACGTGAATATTTACGTCGCCAGAGAGAAGCCCTCAACAACATTAGCACTGCATGGTTAAAACCTACATTCGTTTTCTTCATTGTAAATAAAGAGAAACACTTGCTTCCTTTCTCAACTTTCATTTGGTTATACGAACTATAGATTGATGAATTTATGATGAATTGGTTGAGATAGCGATCGACACCAATTGAAACAAAAATTGTACAGCTGATCACTCGCTGAAAAAAGTGTAAATACAAGGTATGCCACGTCAAGATGCTCATCAAAACCGTGTAACCTGATGCGCACACCAGAGGAAAGCCGAAATATAAATATCCGCGACAGTTTTCGCTTCATACTACACTTAAAATGCGGAAAATATATCAACATTACTTTGTTTGGCTCACATGACACACGCTACACATTTTAAGCTGAGTACGTCGCTCTCAACTAAAAAAGGCATAAACTAAGAGTTGCTCCCGCGAAAACTGACCCCAGCAGACGCGATCAATCCGTCACATTTCATCACAGAAGGAGGAAGATCATAGCGTAACCCCACCACGGCACGCCGAGTGACGTCATCAGCTCCACCACTGGCGCGGCGCTGTTTTGCCTTGCTCGGTGACGTCCTAATAAGACCGCCCGGCAGGGCGCACGCGCAGTCTTCGTAGCCATGACAGATGAGCTCTAATGCAGGGACGGCACGCGGCCCCCTTTATGCGACGGGACGTGCGGAAACCGGGGAGGCTCGCGAGTGCGCGTGCGGCCAACGGCGGGCGCGCCAAAACAATGGCGGGAAAGGATAGAGGGAGGAGGGGTGACGACGGAAACGGGTCGTAAGGAAGACCCGCGGAGAAGGGGACGGGAGTCGAGAGAGAGCTAAGAAGGGCGCACCATAGCTGTGCCGGTCCAATTAGGCGAGAGGAAAGTCACGGTGGAAGAGGGACAGAGTGCGAGACTGGAGAATGGGGTGGTGGTGGTGGGCCGGGCATCACGGCGCTCGGGCGACGAGAGGCCATGAATCACGTCACTGGCGATGGGCTAGACGACGTTCCCGGGCCCCCCGCATCAACCCCTGCGGCGTCGGCGCCTCGTCGAGCGGGCTGCTTTTCCTATACCAGCCCGCGCGTGCATGCTGCTACAGGGAAGAGGAGCCGCTGCTTAGCTCTGATGATAGTGAGGCGCCTCGCGGTGCAAAGCCAACCGGCGGGTCGACTTTCCCGGACCGCGCTTTTCGAGTGCCTCGGGGCAGCTAACCAGTTGTCCGCGGTGCCTGGCTCGCTTCTGTGTTTAGTTGTCTTCAGATTGTGAGAAATAGACGGTAGTGTGATGACCCCCATAATGCGCAGGTCCACACGGGACGGAGAGGCAAAGAGACACCGTATGGCTCAGTTTAAACAAACAGGTATATTCAATAATTACACATGATTAAGGTTATACATCAGAGGCTGGGGCGTCCGAGCTTACGTGCCGACGACTTCATGGGGGCGATGGAGTGGCTCCGGAGTTGGGCTCGAGCGGTTGCTGGCAGATGTCGATGACGGCAGAGCAGAGCTCTTCAAGGTTGTGAGAGATGCAGAGCTGGCAGAAGCTGCACGCCGTCGGGCTTCGGCGCTGAAGGTCCTCTTGGCGACCGATGTCGTCCTCAGCTCTATGCAGTAGAATTTCAATAGTCGTCCGTTTCTTCGAGGATGGTTCACAAACCCTTCCTCTAGTGTCGTTCGGCTTGGAAGATGAACAGGAGGCGAGCTTGTAGATGATGACAGCAGAGCATATTTTACAACATACATATGCAGAGAGCCAAACTGGAAAAAGCAGAACTGAATTTACAAAAGAACAAACTTTGCACTACTTTACTCATCGACCGGGCAGGTTAGTGCCCAAGTAGCATCACATTACATGCTAAGCATGGAGCCCCAGCTCAGACTGGACTGCATCCGTTTACATGTGCTTTTAAGCACTTGATTAACAAAGGACTAAGGGCGGTCATTTCCAGTGGCCCGCCCAAAGCATCAATTCTCCAATCCAAAATAACATGCGAGATGGGGACCACCCCTTTGGGTTGGGCTTAGCCTCGAACCCAGAGTCTGTTAACAATACAAACTAAATAAACAACAAAAACGCCACCACTCTCTCTCAAGTGAGAGTATACACAGGCTCTCTCTTCGGAGCTAATTCACTAGCGCCTGTCTTTCCACATTCTTGGCGAGTACTGCCTGTCCGCCATGACAGGTGTCCGTCGCGGCCCTTCTGGGAAGCTGTGGGTGCCTTCCCGGCGATAGCCCACGACAAAGGGGGGGGGGAGGGAAAGAATGTCGTCTTCGCGGTTTCGCATAGCGTCGGCTGTGGTACGGCGCGCTCTGGCCCGCTGACAGCTCCCTTGTCCTGGAATGTAACCGGAAATTGGGGAGGACAAAGCCTGTCTCCCCGGGGCGGCGGCGGGACCGGTTTTTCTGGTCGTCACCCAAAGAGCATGGCTGGGTAATTGATGATGCCGCTGTCACGGGTCTCCGTCTACGCCGCGCCGTCGAACGTGGATCCTCGCAGCACACACGGAATGTCACAGTAGTATGTTTGAAGGCGCATTTGCATAATTGGGTTTTGGTTATGCCCCGTTAGTGGTGGTGGTACTTGGGGGGACTTCCACTTGTTCGCCCGACCCCCCAGCTATCGCAAAGCCCTCAGGCGTGTGCTTCATATGCAGCTGCTAGTGCTGTTCATGTTCCCTGTTGAGCTTTGTTCCACGCAACCATTCCCGCTCACGCCTATGGTGCCCGCGCCGTTGCGCCAAATAACCATTTCCTTTCGCTTATTTCATTTTTTTATTTAGGCTTGCATGCCTTAGGGAAAGTTTGCTCCATGTCTCGATTATGTATCTGGGCGTTAGAATGGGACAAACTTGCGCCCTGTCAGAGGGCGGCACACGCTTCTAGCATTGGGCGTCTCAATGTACTCGAGGCCGTCACCACGCACGTGTTGGAATACATTTTGCTCCGCTCCCGTGTTCGACGAGACTAACAAGTCTCCCCGTTGAACAACGAGACCTTTATCTGGTGCTTCATTCTTCTCATAGTTACAAACTCCCATTGGATAATGGTGTTCGACTCTTTCCTTAATGATACTTTCGACCTTTGCCAAAGAGGCAGATAATTCAATGCAAACGGGCTTTGCTGGCCGTGGCCTTGCGAAATCAACGCGATCATAAACTTCTACCAGGCGCCGGTTTCATTTGGTTTTCGCCCGACCAGCGGTCACTGTCTGTTTTAAACAACGTTGCGATATGCGCCTTTTTTTTAGCCACGAAAGAAACTTACCAGCTTTGTAGCCGGCTGCTCATTTCAAACGACGAGGCCATCGCTTTAAAGATAAGCTGGGTATCTGGCGCCTGGTAACCTCCATAGGACTCATTAGCAATTTAGAGCTGAGCAGACAAGCTTTACTCACCCTTCGTATATTTCTGGCGCTACGAATCAACTAGGAAAATGTAAGGAAGCAGGCACAAAAATAAAGAAATAACTTCCTCGCAGTAATAGAAGTTCATTTTTCTTCCGACCACCACATCAACAGTACAATATAGCATTACAAGAAATTCAAAACAATGCATCAGGAGTAAACACACCCGTCCGCCGCTTCTTTATATCAAATGCCGCACCTGCCCCAATACACGCAATCTAAGCTTAACAAGACCTACTTATCAGTAGAGTTAAACATTAGTACGTGCATAGTTAAACATTTAGTAAATACACTATCTTTTTTCACAGTTACAGTTTTAATAGTATTTATTTAAGATTACTATGCAGTTATAGCTTTATCATTTTTTTTATCTGACAGCAACTACGAAATGCTGTCTTCTCGTAGTCGAGTTCTCCGGACAGTCTGGACAATTAACTTGTAGTTCTGGATAAACGCACACCAATATACTGTACACAGGCGTTTTCGAACCCGTTCCCCACGTTGGGTGGCAGACTTCGTAGCCAGGTTACTAGCAGTCGCGTAACGTCATAGCCACTGAGGCTACAACGAAACATAAGGACTGGGAGTTAAAGGACAACTTCTCTATCTGTAAGGCATAACTATTAATGCTTGAAAGCGCGTCGCTTGCTAATAGCGATGATGTCTAGGCTTTAGTGCAGTCCTACACGAAAGATCTTTCCAGACACCGCTGAATTGTTAACAGCGAAGCACAAAGCGGCGCATGGTTTCGCACGAAGGCGACAAAGAAATATGGGTCTAAGCAGAGGCGTCGCTAGAGGGGTGCGCGAGATAATCTTCCCGCCTCCCATCACTCCTGAACTCCCGTCAATCACACTGAGGTGATGGAGCCTCGTGGAAAAAATTTCTCCCACTTGTGCTAGCGTTACTAAAACCACATCGCAGACAATAGTAAAGTCAGAAAAATAATGGTGAACAGTTACAACGCGGTGAGTATCAAAGGAGACCTCAAGAGTGGATCTGTAGCGCCACCACGCGCGCTAGTGTCCGGAAGAGGAAGATGTGGAGATCGCTATACCAAGAGGTTTTTTCGCCAGATATGCTGATGCCGCGCAAGGTTTTCCGACCTCCCAGAACTGACACTGACGGCCACGATTCGCTGAGAAGGACAGGCGAAGTGGCATGGTGGCACGTCTGTTTTGTGTTCCGTCCGTGTGTCTAAGCGCTGTTGCCTGTTGGACAAATATGATACAACACCAACTAGCCCGACAGCTTGTGTTATACGAGAAATCAGACGCAGGACGCCGAGTGTCGTGCGCGGGAATAATCGCTTATAAGAAAAATGCGCAATGTCCCTGAGATCCTCGGAGAACATACGTCAAAAAGATGTGAGCGCCATCACGATTCCGACCTCCGGCCCATTACTCGGATATGAGTATGTTCTGGACGATTGCGCAATTCTGACGTTGGTCTTCGCCGAACTTAGGCACAAAATCTTAAAACAATTCTGATCGACTGCGTCTATTTGACTCTGGGTGTATTAACTCGCGAATGATGTCTTTGTTCCCGTCAACGAGGCCTCGTTTTCCTGCTTTTTATCTTTATTTCTTTGTCTAAATTTCTACTGCGATATAGAAATAGCTGAGCCTAGTCATGCTGATATTTGTGCCTTAAACATTGTCCTATCTATCGTACCAACTGGCATTCTGTCAGTCGAAGATGACATAACATTAATTTTCTCATTTGGCAATCCGGAATCATATCCTACCTTACATGCGACTCTAGCTATTCACCGAAGCGCAATGGCTATTGCAGTTTGCTGCACATGCTGCTGCCGTAGTCCTAGCACATCAACCCTCGGTGACTTGATTTCAAGTTTAAATCTGTCTGCGTCTATTGCGCTTCTTCCCGACCTCTCGGAGCGGCGTGCACGACCTTGGCGGATGGCTTGTGTATAGAATACTCGACGACACATAGGTGCGATTGCGGCTTCATATCTTGTAATGAAATAAATCATGATTGTCTTGTAACAGCAGATCAGTTCATTATAGGGTCCCTGAAAAATATAACAAGGCCTCCTATTCTTATTCGCTTCGCGTTAAGAATGCTCGATCAGCGGGGCTTCTGAACATCTGAAAATTTTGAGCAGAACGTTAGCGAACTTGCCTGAAACGTATTTGTCTTTATTTAAATGAAAACATGTAGCAGGGTCTCTTTCTTCATAAAAAGTGCTAACGGCTCCTATTCACTTCTTGGCTGTCTCTCAACCACCTCTCCGTTCTTGTTTTGCTGCGCACGTTTGTTCTTCTGATCTTCTCAATCATTTGCTTTTCCTACTCTTCACGTTACTTTTTTACATGTTTTCTGTTGCCATTCCAGCATTCCGTCTTTTTGTTTTCTTTCTTTACTCTCTTTTTCGCTGTTATCCTGTACCTCCCTGTCTTCTCGCGTTCTTTTTCTTTTTGTTGTCTTCGTGTACATTTTGTTCCCAAGCCGTCTACTTTAATGTCCTTTCTTACCATGATGCGTGTAGTAATCACTTCTCTCGGCATCTTTTTTTGCTCCACGACCTCTTTTTCTGTTTATCTCTCTTTCCTATATTCTTTACTCATCTCAAACTGCGAAAGGGATGAAACGAGACCGGAAAACCAAAAAATAATGAATAAAAACTCAGCTCAAGACAAAGGGGAAAAAGCCTCGAAATCAAGCCTCTGAGCCGCGAAAATCTTATTAGGCTCCGTGCCTCAGATTAAAAGTAATTAAACTCTATCCGACCATGCGGAGCCGAGAACAAAATACAAAAATAAAAAGAAGAGCCCGGGCCACCCCGTATCACCAGCGCCATCTCCTTAAGCCGCTCGTTTTCGTTTCTTCTCCTTACGCGCTCTTCGAAGCCGTTAACTCTCGGTCTCACCTAAGCGCCAGTCGGGAACACTGTTCGGGCCCAGGGATGTAAATATACTCCGAGAAAAACCAACCAAGTCGAAGTCACGGCGCTCAAGGAACGCATAGTAAAAGAAGCGAAAGGGGGAGAGGAGGGGTTAAAGGCAGCCCCGGGAAACTAACGGAGGCCAGCGTTTTACACAGAACAGCTTTGCACGTCGATCATGAAGAACGCTGCTCGGGTGGAGTGCGTGAGACCAGCGTGTTCCCTCCCCGGCGCCGCTAAAATTAACCCCCTTAATTGGTGCCTGCGACGTCGACGTTTCCAGGCTCCTTGTTTGCTTTTCTGCTGAAAGAAGCGAGGGTGAAAAAAAAAGAGTAGGAAACGTCATTTCATTTTTGTATTTTCAAGCTCTCTCTCTCTCTCACACAGCCAGCGAGCTGGGGGGGGGGGGGGGGGGGGTGATCGAGGTCCCGGCGTAAGCTGATCGCTTCCGTGTTTACCCGTTCTCCACGGGTGCGAGACGCGTGCTTTGCGACGTCGACGACGACTGCGCAGATTACCAATGCGCCGAGAAGGTCCTGGCCGTTTCGTAAGCCGGGCTTAGACATGGGGATTTCAGGGATTTTTCCCTTCTTGGATTCTGCCACGCCACTGCAGCCGCCGGGCTGGAAGCGCGTGCAGTGGCAGTGGGCGGAAGTTGTTCCTTGACGGCGAAATGGAAAGAACCGTATGTGAAAGACGAGACGAAGAGCAAAAAAAAAACAAAGTTGAAAACGAGGATGTTTGCCTAAGACGAGGCGTCCACCTTGCGTGTTACGTGGCGAGAAGGCTGGACTTGACGTCGCTGGATACATGCGATCGCTCACTCCATATCTAGAAGGAAGAACTATAATGAGCAGTTTTCGATTAGGATGTGGAAGATAAATATGGAATAAAGTAAAGAAATCAATGGGTACGAGCATGCGCAGGCTGACAGAAATTCGATGCTCCTTGTTAAACAAAGCACGGCGTCTTATGGAAAACAGTGTGTGAAGTGTTTTGTGCTTATTATAGGCGGATTTTTTTGCCAGCGCACAGTACTATCGGGCTGCTGTTCCAGCATACTGGCCGCTTGCGTTCTCGTTTTTCTCACTCTTCAAGGTGATTTTCTTTTACCCTGGAAGTATAGCGATGACGGATTTATTGATACGCGGACGTACGCAGACATTAATAGATAGCGACCGGGCATAAACCTCAGTATTGTATTCGACGGCCGTCACCTGTACTTGTCAGTTTCAACGACTCTCAATTTCGACTTCACTCGTCGACTTTTTTCAGTTTTGCTTCTTCATGCTGTCTGCCTACCTTCGTTACTACCTTACACCTTTCTGCAGTACACAGTGCAGAGAATGACGGGAACGCTTGAGCCAAGTCCCGGTGGGATCAAGCGCTCGTCGATTAATCACCAAGCCAAAGCAATTCCCAGAAGAATTTGAAAGGACTGTAGCGCTGTCCATACAACACTAAAAAGAGGCTACACTAGACGGAATACAGGTTACTTTCTGCGCAGAGTTCTCTTTTTTTTTCCCCAGGCTAACGTTGCGGATGATCTACTAGTCTATAAACGAAACAAAGGAGAGGGATAAGATCTCTCGTTAGCTACACGGCTCTCTGGTACCTCACCTTTTTGTTAACAAATATCGCGAATTTGGTGCACCCATGAACAAAATCTCCGAATCAACATCTTCAGCGTCACATTACCAAGCGTCCTCCGCCATAGAGTATTCCTCCACTTCGCCCACCGTTCCCATTTCGTCGTAATCTTCCACATTCGTCTTACCGCGAATTCGTAGGCAAAACATTAGCTCAAATGAGGTGAGCACTGACCACGTGTCAAAGTCATACATTTCTGTTCCTGGCGACGATAGCCAGTCATAACAAGACTACTCACGCCGGCTCTCGTTGAAACACATTAATGAAATATCTTATTGAAGATTATGAGACTAAATTGAGCTGAAATGGATGTAGAAGTTAACTCTTCAGCTCCCTGAGCAATCGTTTCACCTCGAAGTAAAGGATCATTTAGTCCTTATTGGCGTGCACATTTCTTGGCCGCAGCTGAGCATGTGTAAGCGCAGTACAAACGTACCAGAAAAGAAGGGCGACGAATGACAATGGCGAAGTTGGTTTGCGCCCTCAATCTTTGCGTCAGTGCGGTAGAGCGAATGTATCGACATCAAGGATGACGGCGATAATAATGATGATCGGTGCGCGTCCCCTATGTGCCATTTCCGTCCCCTTTGTGCCAGCACACTCGAAGTGGCGCCATCTCTTATCATTTGGTCAATTTAGTCCCTGACGAGTGGTACCGTCCGAGCTACAGGTACCAGTATCAATGCAGAGCGTGTGTCGTCGTGGCTATAGTCCAATAGTCTGAGGCGTCCGGCAGCCGGGCTACTCGCATTGCGCCAGCTCAGCTCTAATTCCACTCGAAGCGCTGGGAACAGCTCCACCGGTACAAATAATTCAAAAGAAAATATCCGCTTTGGAAACTGTTGGTTGCAGCGTCAGTTTTAAGCTGCTTTCGGCGTTAACGTGCCACACCAGAAACCACTGCCAGAAATCGATCCTACATTGTTGTCGGTCACAAGCACGCTCCAACGTAGCAAAAATGAGAGTCAACAGCTTGCTGCGTCACAAGCATGGCGTCATACTATTCCCAGTGATGCTGTACGCGAGTGCAAGCCTTCATTGCCGATAATAACAAACGCACGACAGGGACGAATACGCAGAATACGGTTGTACTGCTCTGGCTGTTTGGATCAAAAGTTTTTTTCAGTCAATCTTCATGTATCCAAGTTGATTCCCATCAGTTTAACTTGTGGATGTGAATACAAACGCCCGAGAAAAAACCAACGAACAAGCCAATGGTTCACATAAATAAACGAAAATCGAGCTACTGAACCGAAAGTAACATAGGCTAACATATTCGCAAGTCAGATGGGCATAGCCGAATTTAAAACTCAAATTTCTCTACTGCGTCTTTCCTTTCGCTAGTTCCTACGAATTTTGATCCTTCGCGTGTTCCTCACCCAGCTTCCCAGGAGTTGGCCGGAGCAAATATATAGGCAAATGGGAAGGCGCCCCTATATTTACACGTACACTATATCTCTCCCCGCGAACGCCGAGACGGGCACGGCGGGGTGGCTGCGCGGCCAATCTAATTACCGGGATCGGCCGGGGCGACCCGGGCTTCCGCCCCACCGACTCTTCTTCGGCCGCCGATGCCAGCGCCACTGTCGAACGTGGCGGCAATTTGAAATCCTGATGAGATTCGCAGGGGCTTCTCCGTCCGGCACGAAGAAGCGGCGTGGTCGACCACTAGAGCGGACGTCAAGTTGTTTTTGGTGCATTCGTGCTGCAGAAGAGCCCGCATTGCGGGCGCAGGATAACTTGCAGGCCACAACTCTGTGGCTTACGCCTTCTGTTCTCTCCACACCCCCATTCCGCGGAGCAGTGTGGTACCGCAGTCCTCGTGTGGCGCACTTTATCCTCCAAAAAGACTACACCCTCGTTTCTTTCTTCTTTTTTTGTTTGAAGGAGAAAAGGCTGTATTCGAGTGAGCCTTTTTAATTCCTCAATGATGTTAACCTAAATAATGTACATCACAAGGCTTTTTCTTTATAACGAAGGCTGATATCAGTGACAGAAACACACAAATTATTGTATGACTTTGTTTTGACTACATGGTATACACACAGGAATGAAAACGGTCGAGGTATCTACAAAAGTACTTCTCAGAGCTTCAAAAGGTCACATGTATTTTTATGCTACGAACACTTCCTGATAATTTATGTAATAACGCGACATAAACACATTCTTCAGAACACAGACCTGTCTGATGTGCCTAGCACACGAACCTGAATGACTAAGCAACGGAACGCCACATCGGAACCAGGAGTACCTCACTGAAAAAGATATACGGCCCTTCCATTGCTCCACGTAGCTCCTTGCGAGTCCCTTCCCGCCCCCTTCCCCGCAGGGCGCGGCGGTGCGGGGGGCGGGTAGTGTGCCAAGCGGCTCGCGACTCCGGCGCCCGGCGGCCGCCCGAGGCGCAGTAGGAGCAGGGCCAGCGACGCAGCGCCCCGTTATCAATCACCCGTGCGGGCCGGAATTCCGGCGCTCATTAGCCCGGTTCCTCGCGGAACGCTAACCACGTCTCCCGGTCTTCTTCAGTGCGCGTTGGTTCAACCCGGTGCGCTCACCCTCCTTTGCCTCGGGGCACGAGTTTTGAATGACAGCCACCGAGGCGAACGCGAGCGCGCGCAAGCACGCACCTCGGCGAGCAGCACTGCAGAGCCTGCGCAGTAGTCGTCCCGCACTCGTGCAGACATCCGGCGGCGAAGCCGGGAGGGCGAGGCCGATTGGATTGCGAGGAGAAGTAGAAAGTAGAAGATGTAGAGTTCCGGGCGTCGTCGTCAGGTTGGAGTCTGCGCCGCACAACCGACGCAGCCCTCGCGTCCCTGGGACGGGGAGGACGCGCGGCTGCTTCCGTTCTTCCCAATTGCAGCAGCCCCGCTCTGGTGCGTGGTCCGAATACGCTCCGGCGACGCGCGCGACTCTGAAATCAGCTGCGGAGGGACGGGAAGGCGAGGCGCCAGCCGTGCAGAGAAGTCCTTCCTCACACGCACAGTCGACTTCGTTACGACGTCTGGTCGGAAGCCGTCCCGCAGTTCTGCGGAACGGAAAATGTGCGTGCGGGCCGAGCCCCATAGAAGACGTTGCTTCGAGCTTTATCGCGGCAGTAGACCCGCGACGGCGAATGCATGCAGCTATGTTCAGTGGTCTTTCTTCTTTTTTTCTGGTCCCCTCTCAAATAGCCTGAGTGCTCGATGCTGACGTCCTTCGTGGCACCAGTTAGCTGTTATCTTTTGTTCTTCATTGTTGAGGTAAGTTAGCTGTCTCAGTGCACCCCCGATCAGACGACCTCGGTGGCTTACTGAAGTGAGGATATATGCGTGCAGGTTGCGCCTAAACACTGCATACTGACCAGCTTTTGTATTCGCGTTTTGCCGAGTAACATTCTTTTATCCATCTTCTCGACCACTGATATGTTATCTTGCGCTATTTTTTCTATCTGTTCTATGCTTTTCTATTCTTTCTTCTAGTCTATACTGGTCTATTCTTTTTTTTTTGCTTCTGGAAAATCGTGGAATCATTGTCGCATTTTTGGTCTGCCTCGGTTTTTACCCAAGTACACCTTTTATGCATGTATTTCACAGCACTGACGTATGTGTGTTGTCAATGCGTACTTTCCCACCTGCTCCGAATCGCGGGACCACACCAGGGATCAAATAAAAAACTTAGGAAGCACTGCAGAGACTGCATTGGAGAACTTCGAAAGCATTAGTGTTTGCCGCGACGTTGGTGGCTCCTAATCGACTTGGTAGCTCTTGTCCATATGACTTCATATGGAATGTTCTACAACTATTTAAAAAACTTGCATATCATCCTACTTCTCAGACACCGACACACAGGGCTCCGTTTTTTGCTTTACTCTAATTGGTTGTAGGCGTGACGTCATCAGACGTATGGGTGACGTCACACCCTACGACGTCACATGGGTCCATTAATTAGCCGCATAGTTATCCTAATTCGTTACCTTCGTTAATTGCACTCCGGTACTTCATTCATTTATTAACAACGCTAATTAGTACTATTGATCGTGATTGTTAATTACGGTGGCTAATTAAGGTTAGTGATTACTGACTAATGTGAATGACTAATGACTGACTCGATATTGCTTAATCACTGGCTTTATATACTTCACCATACCACTCTTGCTTCCATGCTTTGCGAACACATATTGCGGACACTTCCGATGCCGACATAGTCTAGTAATGCATTCGCATTAATAAATAACGCACGTACTGCGCGTTTCAGAGCACAGAAAGTGACGTTTTGTCTTTATTCCTGGGGTTCATAAACAGTGAACAGCGAAAACGCAAGACAAACAGTGCGTATCCCCCAGAAAAGCAGCGCTCAAAAGACGCGGACAAAGACGAGACGACAAGGACGTTCGTCTCGCCTTTGTCCACGTCTTTTTAGCGCTGCTTTTCTGGAAAATACGTACCAACACGCCCACCTCGCCGCAGTGCGTATCCCAAGCGCAACAACACCTTCATCCTCGTCCGCCCCGAGCGATGTGCATCTTAGGACAGGTTTCATTGCACGCGCACATTCTCATGCACCGCCCCGCCACCCCCATCCTCTCTTCCATCACTGCCTGGTCGATGGGGGCAGTACTGGATAGCACAAATCTTTCTCTTTCTATTCCGGTATGCAATCAGTTCGATAGCCGTTCCATGCAATCAGCGGAAAAGGCACGCTCATAGCTCCATCAGCGCCACGTCTGGTGACACCGGATGGTTTGCGGGTGTCAGCTTGCACTTTCGCACATTTACGTGCTTGTCTGCGTGTACGTGTGTGTGCGCGCCCCTCGAGCTCCTAGATAAACACTCGTAATGAATGTCGTCCAACGATCTCGCGGTCAACGAAGCTCTGCTCTATATGCGAAAAGCACGTCAACAACCTAAGATCCCAATCAGATCGCTGTTCTCCCGGCCGCGATATCTCACGTTCGATGTCAGCGCGAAGAGCTCGAACAGCGCCGCGCGGTCTACGCCTCCGTAATGCGTTCTCGCTGGCTCGGCTATTCGAGCGCAAAGGCGTGACGAAGCCGACTCGGCACCGAAACAAAAGACAGTGAAATGTACCGTCCTCTACGTTCGTGAGCTTTTGACAGAGTCGTCAAAACATTGTTTCAAATTTTCTCGCTCTAGATGTCGTTGCTTTCTATCTGCACCACCGCTCTCAACAGCGGTCCGCTTCCTGGGGTCGAGAAATAGCGGGTGACGAAGCGGCGGGGGACAAAGCCATTGTTCACAGCGATGCGTGAAACGGAACGCAATTGCTCGAGCGCGTTGACAGTTATTTGATCAGGGCCGAACTGACGTGACGCGTCTCGAGTCGCGTGGCACGGCCTGGAAAAAGCGAAAAACCAAACAGGCTCCGTAAAGCTCACGTCAAACTTCACAACTCGGAAGCGCGCGAGCGACGGGCGTCGGCATTTTGTCACGTGCAAGAGCCGGCGTGCGAGCAATGAAAGCGGAACACACACACACACACATCTCCAGACAGGACAAGCGCGTCATGAAAAGAACAATGACGACAATGCGTCGCTACAAGTGCGCGCTCGGGTGCGCCGGGTGACGTACGCTGGGCGCAAAAGAGAACAAGCGGGCACCGATTTGCATTTTCCAGGCGGGCCGGAAGCGGAGCCGCGCACAGGGTGAAAGGAATGAAGAATTCGAGAAAGAAAGATGGAAGGGGGAAGAGAAAAGTGCGAGCGTCATATCCTGCCCGTACGTTCATTTCCGGCTCCGTTAAGGGTTTGAACCCATCCACTCGCAGCCACTCGGCCTTCCTTCCGCCCACATCCCTGGTTCTCTCTCGTCGCACCTGATCCAGCAGCACAATCGACGACTACGTGCGGATGCTCAATTCGAAAACGTCAGGACGAGAAGAAAAGAAGGGATAATAAGCATTGTACCGGCCGGTTTCTCTTTAGCTCGGAAGCTGCCCTCTCTCTTTTATATGTGTCTCTCTTTTTCTCCGGCCTTCCATTTATCTAAACTACTTCACTTTTTACTTCGGACCCGACATTTTCATTGGTGTTAGTTTGTGCTCCTTCTATCGCAAGCTCGGCGTGCTTCGTGAAGTTTTCCGATCCCCTTCGACCACGCCCTATGCCTGGAACGTGTTCCCAAGCTGGGAGCTGTCCTTCGATCGAAGGAAGGCACCCGCGAACCTCCGACCCACCCGGCCCGCCGACCTCACCCGCTTAAAGAAAATGAAGAAGGCCCAGACGCGAGATTACGCCATACTCGAGAGAGGCTTTGCCCGCTGCCGATGTTCGAGCCTCGGCCCGCGCCGCACATGCCGTCGGGCTGGCGCCATTGGTCGGGTTGCAGCTGCAGCAGAAGCGACGCAGCATTAGCGCCATGACATAGCGGGCCCGGCGAGGCTTATCTCGTCACGTCTTGATGGCCCCCTCTCGAGGCGGATGTCGGCGTCACTAGGAGGAAATGAGGCATCCGCTTAGCGAGCAGTAATTGGAGGAGTCTGCTTTCAAGCGCCAGCAGGCGGTGTAGTAAGAGCTTCGAATTGATTTCCTGCCGCGAAGATTGACGCGTCCGCTGATATTGGCGCCGAGCTTGGCTCGAAGGGTAAAAGATTACAGTGCAGGTTATAAGCAAGCTTCAGTCCATTCAACTTTGTTGTCAGGAAAACTCTCCTTGGGTTCAGGTTGCCGCTTGCATTACGTTAGAGTCGGGTCAGATAGGTTTGATAAAATTTTGATCAAGACCGAACTGCAGTAATAACAGCTTCATGAATACGGTTGTTGAAAAGTACTAGAGATATGAGAAGTGAAAGCGAAAACTGGCGAAACGAAACATTCAGACCTCAAGCTGTGTCAAACAGAGAGGAGCGCCCATTGAGCCCACAAAAACAGACAACTCCTTTTGCATGAATGAATATTTAAGGATTCTAAATGCAACGACCTTACCAACTTAAGGAAAGAAAAAAAATGTTCCGGCACGTCGGAAAATATGTCTTGCTACCTGTCTCATCTCTCAATCAGACAGTTTTTTTTATGAGTTGTCGCAGCATGTCTCCACTCATATTTTTAAAAAGTAAAGGAAACAAAAAAACTGCGATTTTTTGCCCACCTCCGCGATGAAGCGGATACGGAACCTTCACGCAATGAACAACCCTTTATAGAGCGGCCGCACCACAAGCATTGTTGGCGCAAAGCCCATTATTTGGCCACCACTTCTACATCTTGTAGGTGCATCCTTACTACTATAAGAGAGAATTGATTCTGGAAAAGCCGCCGTAGGCGTGATGTGGTCGTTCTGCGTCCCAATGATTCGGTGAACGGATGCAGGAATAGAGTCAGTACTACCTCACCCATAGCCGCCGCAGTGGCTGAGTGGTTATGGCGCTCGGCTGCCGGTCCGAAAGACGCGGGTTCGATCTCAGCCGCGGTGGTAGAATTTCGATGGAGGCGAAATTCTAGAGGCCCGTGTGCTGTGCGATGTCAGTGCACGTTATTGAACCCCAGGTGGTCGAAATTTCCGGAGCCCTTCACTACGGCGTCTCTCATAGCCTGAGTCGCTTCGGGACGTTAAACCCCCCAAACCTAAACCAAACTACCCTACACTTCTAATCAACCAAGTACATTGCGTCGTGACCCCAAGCGTTCGCACTTGGAAGCGGTTCAGCGCAGGTTTACCACCGTGACTCTACTCAACATTCCCGAGTTAATTTCTTTTTACTCAGACAGGCTTCTGATGGCTTTGAAAACGAAGGAGCAGGGCCACACTATTTCAGTGAAAGATTTGTAAACGTGCGTCAATCTGTCGTGCAACCACGCTTACCAGGCTCGAAGACAGTGGCGTCACTGAAAGGGATTGACTGCGCTCTCCATCTAGTGCATTCGCCCCAACAGTAAACACTATAGCGCAATTTGCTTGTACCTGTGCGGAGGCCTTTGCGTAGCCCCAGTGTATGTGAGAATGGACGCTTACAGTTCTGAATGGGAATCTGCCGATGCACGATCTGACGCTTTTCATCACAAATATTTTCAAAGTGCCTTCTGGGGCACAGATCAGGCTTTCGAGTTTGTTTGTTTTTTCATTCTTTGCTTTTTGGTGTGTTACCATTCGTTAATTTGCAAGCGACTGTGTCCAGTAATGTCGGCACTTCCACATCACTGCATACTATTTGTGATGCAGGTTTTTTTTTTCTGATCTCCCGCTGCTGGCATTCACAAGCATTTGCACTTCCGATTTTGCAGCGGGCAGACAGATCCTGGAATGCCTCTGCTCAAAGCGCAGTCTGAATCTTCAAACAAGGCGCGTGACATGAGTGAAAAGACTGCGCGATTCATATGTTAGGAGCTCTCTGCACTGAAATTCGAAAACCGCAACCAACGCTTCTTGTGAAACGTGTCGGCTTGAACTCGCTTTTCCCGTGATATTTCAGCAAAAAAAAAAGGAAGCATATATATACGCCAGACCCTCAACGTTCTGATGGACCTACCATTGCCGCACTTCTTCATTTCTCAAGATGTGACAGGGCACGAAAGATATCGAGGAATAAATAGTCCAAGAGAAAGAACAGTCTGGAAGCAATTCCTTTATACCTGAAGCGCTTGTGATCGCTCGGCAAGAATAGGCAATAGTTTCCTGTCTACGGGGCAATCATGCAAGTGCAGAAGTGAACAGCACAGAAAGAGGAAAGAATCCCACCTCCGCGATGGCGTCGATAACAGCCGAAACAGAAGCAAACCTGACGCGAACCTGGCCTGCCCAACCGATCTGGCGCTAGCTAGCCGGCGCCGCGCCGCTATAGCAGACGTCAGGCGAGCTTCACGCCCGAACGCGGGACGAAAATTTATTCGCCTTTCTCGAGGTTTCTTCGGCAGCGGTAGGTTAGGGAGCGCCGCCGGCCCTGATTCCCTATTCAAAGCGATTTTCTTCGGGAGAGGCAAGCGCGCCTGTAGCCGCCCTTCTTGGAGGCGTCCCGTGCTGCTTGGGCGCCTCTGCGGAGCCAAGGCTGGCCCGAGCAATCTCCGGCGCGCCGAGGTAGCGGCGCGTACCGGTGCGCACCGCGAACTTCCCCATCTACCCTCTTTCCTGCACCCCGAAGAATCCTGGCTCAGCACGCTTGGCCTAGAGGGCTTCCACCACCGCCAGTGCTGCAGATGGTTCTGCCGTTCCTTAAGTTGTTGTTGCCTATGGCTGCATGTGGGATTTGGAACGGCACCTCGCGAGATTTTGAGCAGTGAATTCGTGCAGTTTGGAACCCGGCAAATAACAGACTGAAACCTAGTGTGCCCCGCCGCGGTGCCTCAGTGGTTAGGGCGCTCGACTACTGATCCGGAGTTCCCGGGTTCGAACCCGACCGCGGCGGCTGCGTTTTTATGGAGGAAAAACGCTAAGGCGCCCGTGTGCTGTGCGATGTCAGTGCACGTTAAAGATCCCCAGGTGGTCGAAATTATTCCGGAGCCCTCCACTACGGCACCTCTTTCTTCCTTTCTTTTTTCACTCCCTCCTTTATCCCTTCCCTTACGGCGCGGTTCAGGTGTCCAACGATATATGAGACAGATACTGCGCAATTTCCTTTCCTCCAAAACCAATTATTATTATTATTAAACCTGGTGTCTGCGTTCGGTATGTGCAGAGGAAGACAGCGTCAAGGTTTGTTGAGCGCCACGATAGAGTTCCCTAGTAGTTTGAGCATCGCGATGGCAGCATCGAGATGATTCCCAGTGCTGCGGGTGCCAATCGGTTTCTCGATGGGTGCGAGTTTTCTATCCTACCTGGTTCTCAGCTTTCTGTGGGAAAGCTTTCTTTTCGGAGGGTCCTAAACACACAACGGAAGTGTTAGAAAAACGCTCTTTGACCTCCTGTTTTGCAGGTAAATAAGTGTCAACATCTGCGAAGTCGGTAATCAGTATAAGAAATAGGCCCACCGGGCTAAGCCGATGTCGGCCGCGAAACGCCTGACCAGCCGTTAGGCGAAAACCGATTTGAACGAATACTATTGGTTAGTCGCAGAGGGGTCATCGCGTGAAGGCCTGTTCGGCCGAGTGCGCAGCTACTTGGAACCGGCAATTGAAAGATAACGGCGTGGAGTGGGTAGCTATCGCCCTGCTTTCAGTGTCTTGCAATTCAGGGCTTCGTGATCTAGCGCTACAGCTTTCAGAGAGGGGGGGGGGGGGCTTGAAACGACGCACCGCCTGGACTCGAGTGGCATTCAAGCTACTTTGATGTAACTACGCCGTTTCATGCAGTGCATAGCAAGTAGAGAGCAGGGGTAGTCTTCTGGGCAATATATGGAGCTGTCCTACCTGAGTAATGCACGGTTTAAACTTTATTCGTCGGAAAAAAAAGCAGAGAAGGAGAAGGGGTGGGGGCAGTGCTGTTTCTCCGATGAAAATTTCTCATTTAGCGGCTGGAGAGGGACACTCGCCTACCTCACAAGCCCTCCGCCCTCCTTCAAATGCGATATTAGTAGTAAGCGGCTTTGGAAACGTGTTTCAGGTGTTAAAGGGGCACTGCGACGTTTCTCAGGCTGGTAATCATTGCTCTCAAGCTGGTTACTTGTTTCGTGCTAATATCACTTTAAAGCACGCAGGAACGAAAGTCCCTCAGTTATTAGAAATCAGAACACGAGTAAACGAGTGCATCGCTTTGCCAAGGGATCGTCTTGCTCATTTCATTCTCCCAATGCCGGATTTTGGCACTTCCAAGCAAAACAGCAGCAGCCGTTGACGTAGAGCATGCTTGTGTGCCAAGGTGACCTTTCGAAGGCTGCCTGCAGTGGCGTCTTTTGACGGCGTTGTTACTGCGTCGCACGACAACACCAAGAAGGAGCTTCCACGACATCTCACATCACCTCAAAGCCTGCCGCAATCCAGCCACTGCCTTCTGCACAACAGCTGATCGGTCTGAACGCATACTTGCTGTTAACACTGGTGTCAGATTTTTTTGCCTTGATGCCATCAAGTAAAGCTGTCAACAGTTGATCTTTCCGTCATTTGAAGCAACCGTACTACTTCGCTACAACAGACCAGTTTGTCTGAATAATGCAGCGAGTTTCTATCTATTGCACCCGCACATTGCGTCTTTCTCAACGTTGCAGGACCCCATGCGAAGGCAACTTGGTGTATAAAGCACTCGAAAATGTCCGCAACACTCTAAACCAGCCCATTTAGCGATTGCCTCGGAGTATGGCGTAGGACTCTGGTTCCTGCTGAATAAAAGTTGGTCGTTCGGACTCGAATGCTCACACAGCGGCCGCGCTGTGAAACACCATGACTCTAATCAGTGAGAACCACTCACCCCGTATGTAATCAGGCTTTCACATCTGAACAATGAGTTTCAATAACAAGGATTTCATCGCTTGAACTCAGCCGCCTGCAGCAGCGCATCTTGTGTTGTCGTTGCAATCTGTTAGGTGGAACCGCAATACTGTTTGCACGATTAATTTATATACATGATAGACGTTTTATTCTCTCTCTCAAGCTGTGACATCTTCATTCTTTAAGGCCGCCGGGATTGGGATTCGTCCTTTTAACGCGATAGCGTAAAGGCTTGCGTTCTGCAGAAAATACCCAGAGAAGCAACTTAGCTGGCCAGTATAGGTCACGTGACCTTGTGGCGTCATCGCAAACTGACCACCAGGGCAGGTGGCAGTTAAATTAATGATTGGTCACGAGAGGTCGCTCGGGATCGAAGAGCAACCTTGGTCGCGTAAGCCCCACCATTGGCAGCACCTGCCATCGCAGGGAAGTAGCAACGCTGCACCACTGCGCGAGAAGTGGAATGGGGACTCCCAGGTATCAATGAATTAAGTTTACCCTCCAATTTTGATGTTCTATTCCTTTTCAGAGTGCCTCACGAATGTATGGCAGTGAATCCTGAACTATGGCATGTGGAGTTCATCGGAATTCCGTTCTCTCGTATTTCATCTTCAAGTGCTCTCATGTCACCCTCTCTAGACAGCTACTTCTGATTTGTGGCTTCCCGAAATGATTTACAAGTTTTGCCTGTGCCATCAGCTTGTGAATTAACAACTGCTCGAGCCGTGATCCACGCAGTCTTGCTGCAGCGTACTGTTTGTGTGTTGCCACCGCAGAACGTAAGCTGAGATCGGGGTGAGAATATCGCCTGAAAACTTGTCTGTCGTAGGTTCGTGCTGCAGCGTACTGTTTGTGTGTTGCCACCGCAGAACGTAAACTGAGATCGGGGTGAGAATATCGCCTGCAAACTTGTCTGCCGTAGGTTATCGTCCAGAGCGACGTGACCGTCCATCTAGGTACCATCCATGAATTGATGATACACTAACTCTAGTCATCACCATCATCAGCAGCAGTAGCAGCATGACTGCGAGAGTACCTACCAATGCATCCTGCCTTTACCCATTGTCCCAGTTATTTCACGCTCATGGTCCGGACCTCCGGTTACTACTTTGCCTAGATTGACGTACTCCCTGCCCGCTTCCAGTACCTCGCTGCTTATCGTAAACGATTATTTCTTTCTCAGGATTATGCAGGACACTCGCAGACTGGTTGCTAAAACACGAAGACATGCTCGAAGGAACCATCTGACAGACGATGACCGCTGAAGCGATATTCCCTTTGTCCGTCTTCACTCTCAGAAAGGCTGAATGCGATTAAGTCAGTGCCTTACCGGTATGTCATCTAGCGGCTCTTCCTGAAGACACATACACTCCAGCACTACAAAATATGCCACTGACCTCGCTTGCTTAGCACACGGCTAATCGATCCCATTCATGGTTCCATCGGTTCGCAGGAGTTCTTTCGGTCAAGGTCTGTGAGTACTTCTGCGGGCTAGATACACAGAACGTTTAATCTTTAACAGTGCTTCAATTTTTCCACTTAATTGGCAGAACACAGGCTGCAGGCTAAATTTTTTGTGTGTGTTTGTGTGTATTGTGTTGTCTTGGGTTTTATGGCGCATGAGCAGCTAAGGCTACCATGCGCCAAGCTCAAGGTGTGTGTGTTTGTGTGTGGCGCGATATTTCCATGTTGGGTTGGAGTGGCTTAGCTCTTTCAAGCTTATTATTTGCCAGTTTATCTCACGGTGGCGGTGATGACAAAGATTCAAGCAGTGCCGGCCATCGTCCGATTCATCTTGTTGGAGAGTATAGGCATAAATTTTGTTGTACGTAGCGTGGGCAAGGGCTTAATTCGGTCTTTGTGCTCAATTTGCGGTAATTATTTCATTCATGTATGAATAATTTTCTTTATTTCATTCATAACTAAGTAATTTCTTTCTTCGCTTCCATCGCTGCCTTTACTTTCGTATGCAGAAGAATTCCCTTCAGTCCCAAATTACGGAACCTGCAGTATCCATTTACCACACTTAGCAGCTTTATTCTGTTGAAAAGTAGAAATGCTTTTATAGCACTTGTTACGGTTCCTCTGTGGTTATGGCGCTCTGCTGCTTCGCCACAGACACCGAGACAATAAGGCGGATTCAAATTGGAAACAGGGCCACGATTCCGGTGCACATTACGGCATTACCAGTATATTTCTCTTTCTACGAAATCAAGCCTTCACCCACCTTCCTTCGCCCCGCAACATTCACCCTACAGAACGCACCACCCATCACCCAACCACCCACCACCGTTCTGCACCCTCCAAAACCCTGCGCACATCAGAAGACCACGCAGCACCTAAACGATAAAGTGACGGTGAAACCAAATTCAACGACGCAATGGGAGTCCGTCGTCGGAAAAGCAAAAATGAGCAGGGAACTGTAGAAACCATTGATGCTAACGCAGATTTGTGACATAACATCGTATGACCACCCGTCAATTTTTAACTCGATTACCGTTAAGCAGCTCGTGTCGCAAAAATCAAGCGGCGTCGTCGGCGTTGTTCACCGCGAGCGAAAAATTCATGAAAAATCTGCAGAGAAGCAGCCTAGGCAGCAGGTGGGCCACCTAGGTCCCGTAAGCTTCAGGCGTAATCAAAACCTGCCCACAGGATTGTCAGCAAGCTGCGCACCGTGGCAGGTGGCAGTTAAATTAATGATTGGTCGCTCGAGAAGAGCAACCTGGGTCTCACAAGCCCCAGAAGAGGCAGCACCAGCCATCGCAGGGCAGTGGCGCATCCCTTATCCGCTGCACCACTGCGCCAGGAGTGGTATGAGAACTCCCAGGGATCTATGAACGTTAAGTGGAGAATGATCAATTCTGCATAAATGGACATTAGCCCAATAGAGCTATTGCGTCATTTAAGGAGGAGCTTAAATGTCCCCTCCATTTTTTTTATCGTATTATAAAGAGCCGCAAGCAATCAAATTTTATTTTAACTCCTCAGTCCTGGTATGCCACCAAGAATACGTGACATCTAGTTCATGGTAACAGGTTGTCTTTTAAGCACTAACCGGAATTCCCATCCCACCGCGAAGGAGCTCCTGGACGAATCCGTGACGTCGCATTAAGTCAGCGGACCCCCCGCCTGCTGAAAGCGTTCACAAGACGGATGAGAGCAATAGACGACAAAGCGGACGAACTATCGGCAGCACGGCTACAAGAAGGAAAGCATACGACCATGGTGCACGCGCCTGACTTGTTCTCTCTATACGTACAAGCCCTGCTTCGGGGCTGATGAAATGTGCATGCCCAATTTCCTGCCCTTGATCAATAAAGAGGAACGAAAGCATTTCGTTGCCAGGCGCGGAGGTTCTTTAATTTCTCAACTGGTGTATGACCTCTTCATGAATAAAGGCACCTCCCTTTTTTTTTGTCTGCATTGACCCCTTTGACGTCAGGACCTAGAGTTCCTATCGTGACCATCGTCGTCAAAATGGACGTCATCGCCCGCATCGATCGCCATGAAAAAAACATTGACGTCACGCCACGTAATGCGTGGCTTACGCACCATATCGGCTACAGGAATCATCGTACTGATCCCCTTTTAATAACCACAGGAAGCGCAGCGGTAGGTAAAAAGCATCCCCCCCCCCCCCCCCGCCCTCCATGCCTTTAATTAAAGAGGAAGAGAGTGATGTTAACTTACAAATAAAAAAGAGAGGTCTCCCTGAGTACCGAAGGGAGGCAAAGCAAAAAGGTAATGGTATTCCCTTGCGCTAAAACGACACAATGAGAAGGCCAATTGAAATCCATATCGCAGTACGCCAAGGACACCAGTTCATCGCTTTCGCTGTAAGCATGGGACAGCTAGCCTAGCCTCGCCCTGGAAATGCACTAAGCCTACCGGCTCCCTCTGGAACCGGTGTGGCCGTCAGGATATGGTACACAAGGCCTCGCAATCGCCGCTTGCAGCAGGCCGCTCCTGAACTCATCAACTACGACGAAAACAGCTCTGCGTGGCTGGACCAAGCGATCAGCGCGCGCCAAGCCGGAAGTGCTGGGCGCAGAGAGACGCCCAAAGCGGACCAGCTATAGCTAGCTGCCCGTGGAAAAATCGATCGCTCCTAGATTGAAACAATTTCAATGGGGCGGCCCACCCTCTCTCCTCCTCATGCAAAGTGCCAAGCGCACGCTGCTCCAAACTCGATAAATAAAGATTTCACTCTGGGCGAAGGGTGGAGCGGCAAAGCACAGGTTGGAGCGCGAGTAGCAGAAATAGTACTGCGCGCAGAGCATGGCCGCTGTGCTCTTGTCATTTATTTACTTCTTTTCTCGTCCGTTTCTCTTTTTTCCAATCTCCGTTCTTCTTCTTTCCGTCTTTCTATCGCTCAGCATAGCGTATCGCTGTTTAGCTGCAGGAGAATGTGTGTTTTCTTTCCCTTCGTTCTTTCTGTCTCTTTCCTCCGCGCCGCTTCGAAACCTTATTGACGCCATAGGAAATGACTTCGAACGCGGGCCCACCAGCAGAGAGTGCTTCCCCCGTGCGCAGTGCCTCGCTTTATCTTCCGGGTGCCTACCCATCTCGCCCCGTCGCGTTCTTCTTCCCCATTCTTCGGAGCAACCCTCAGCCGGGTGGCGGCTGCAGCTAGGCCAGCCTTTATTCCCTATACGAAGGCCAGGCCTACTTTCCCAGCCAGCCTCTCGTCTTCTTCTACCTCTCTTCCCAGCAACTTTTCTCTAGCTTCAATATCTCCCCAGTTTTCTCTCTTCTGCATTTTCTTTCCTTGTACAGCTTCATCTTGTTGCGCACTATATGTCCTGCTCCCCCCTGTTTGTTTTTTTTTTCAATAAATTCATGTTTCTGACGAAGAAATTTCATTTTGCTTTTTCACGATTTTCGTGCCTCTACACAGTGAAGACATCAGAGGTGAAGAAACGGATTTGTGTGTACGAGGGCAAAGCATTTGCAAGGGAGAAATAAATAAAAGCAAAGCGACGTATACTTTGCAAATTCCGCCAGTCTCACCTCTTCGGTCACTCCCACCAGTTTGGTCGACTGTCTTCTCACTCTATTGCTCGCTGTCTGGAGCTCTAGCGCGCGCCCGCGATTTGCATGCGCCTTTCCCGCGTACGCCCTCGAGAAATCTGCAAGCCGAAGCTGCTTCCGTTTTTCAGCCGGCAAGCCCGCCGTCCGATTGCCAATATCGGCGACGAGGATCGAGACAGAGCCACTGCGGGCCAAGAGCCACCGCCAAACGCCGGCGTCGGAAATCCGGACAGAAGCAGCAAGCGGACAGGAAGAGGCGTAGGAGGGGTTCTGCGCGATTTTTAGGAAATTGGAACCGGGAGCCTGCCTCCGTACACCCTAGGGCGCGCGTGCGCCCGCGAAGATAACGCACTCCGCTCTGTCCCTGGCTCCTTCGTTGCTTTGTGTTTTCCTCTATGTACTGTTCCTGTGTGTTTCTCGCGCGTGTACGCTGGCTGGTTTACAGCGTTGCAGCCACCCGGCCGCAATATTAGCCGCGCAGTCCCGACGGCACAAAGGCGACTAAGCTTTGCGCGCAGTCAATAAAAGGAAGTGAAACAGCAGGGACAGCGTCCCGCAAGGACTGCTGGGAGCCCGGCCGGTCAGGGCTCCCTGCCGGTCAGCAGCGGGCTTTGAAATTTGCGCGCATGTGGATAGGTACTCCGGAGAGTTTCAGGACGCAATAAGGATCTGTACTTAACAAGAAGATGTCAGCGCGTTTTGCAGAGTGCAGATTCGGGTGTGGTAAACGGTGCCAGTGCGGTAGCAGCTCGGGTGCGCGCGCGGGTGCGGGAGCGGGAATGCTAGTGGGAGTACGAGTGCATGTGAAGGTGAGGGTGTAAGGTGTGGGTTCGGACGGGGAAGCGCGCTTAGAATTGCGCGCCAATATGCCTCCATCCAGCTCCTCGAGCGCTTTCACAATCCATTTGGCCTAATCGACAACTCTGACATAGCTGCTGGCGGTTGGCCAGTCAGGCTGGTTCCACCGAGGTGGCCTTCTGCAGCCACGGCCATTTTTACGCGACAGCGTATACAGCTCGATCGGTCGAAAAGCCGTCGGCGTAGTCGGCCCCGCGTGTCGGAAATAATCGGGGGCTGCGTCATAAAAATCGTACCATAGTAATTTGTAGTTCTATTGATTGTTGATTGATTGGTGCGTGATAGGCGATGATGATTTAATTAAATCATTGTAAATAAATTATTAATTGATGAATAAAATGAACAAATAGAAAACGAGGGTTTAAAGGTGTCAGGATGCTCAGAATGAAAAGGCCAATGCTTGATGATGGTAATTAAAAAATTAGGGTGTGTAATTGATCAATATATTAATTTATGCAATGTAAAAAATGAAATATGCGTTCAAAGGTGTTTCCAACGGGAAATGCGTCGCGCCGAACGGCGATGGCGTTCCGTGGACGTCCTGGCAGAGCTGTAACACGCTGTCGCGTTCTACCCTTACAGGCGAAGCCTAAAGCGCCCTCAAACTTCTTAACATTTTTCATTAACCTGCACGTTTCTGCCCCGTAGGTGAGTACCGGTAAGGTACAGCTGTTGTATACTTTATATTTAGATCGGCGAGCAGTTGCATGCGCCAGGCGACGTTCTTTTCCTTCAATAATCACTTTCTCTTTCTCCTCTCTTCCCGTCTCTCTCTCTTCTTATTAATTCTCCTCCTCCCCTTTCTTTTTTTTCTTCCTCTATGTGTAGCTCATCCATAGGAAACATGCCATCCGCTGTCCATTGGGGAGCAGTTCTTGGGTCGTTCCTATTTTTGTTACATATTCATAACCTTCAACTTTCCATTTGTACAAAAAAAAATCTATGTGCTTATAACTCTTTTGAATAGATAAACCAGACAAAAGGTGAAGGACGCACAGCGACGACGAGGCCAGTCGCTGCCCCCCCCCCCCCCCCACCTCGTCTCTTCTGTTTCCTTCGTCTTTTGATTCCTTTATTTATTCAAGACTATGTACCAACTGATTCAGATTGCAACTCTCCTGTTAAGTGTATTTTATTCACACAATTTGCGTCACCCGATGGTCATAATTACCTTCAAAGCTCCTTCTCTGATTTCTGTAATTGGGGTGAACTTTGGCAGAAAACGCATCGCCCCCACTCTTTCGTGCGTACTTTATTATGGGCTGCTCACCGCACTGTGTTTCTCAATATTAGTAGCTTGTTCTTATTCCCACACGCGTTGCTAACTCGGATGAGCTTAAATATTCAAGGTCCAACCGGATGGACGCTTGAGACAACGGCCAGCAAGCTAAAAAGGGGCTCTTAAGGACCAAGTAGCACGTTACTAAATCGTGCTATTAACAAACAAACCGTTTTCAGCTAGCACACTAGATAGTAGGCGCCTTTCTCAAGAGAGATTTGAAGTTCCACATTACGTAAGCAGAAGCCCCAGAGTGAAGCAGGACGTATTCAATTCCGCTTTGGCTTCGCATCCGGTATCGTGAATTGAAAGGTCGGCGATTCTAATTAAAGTGCGATGTCACGCGAATGAACCTTCATTGACAATTCCCTTCGTTTGTTTGATAGGCTTTCCTTCCTGTTAAGCTCCATTTTCTCAAGCACTCAATGGCATAATGGGTTTCTAAAAACCGAAGCTGGCGTGGGCTGTCTGTTTTACAATTGGGAGACACTGCGTAGGCGCATTTGCTACAGATATGCGCTACCGCCGCGCAAAAGTGCGCCACATTTAAAATACCCCAGAGGTGCGGATTAGTTTCTCTTGCATGTTTTTTCCTCGCCCGACGCAGTGAGCTATTTATGACTCCTATTTTCATGAACTGGAGCTATTCATTATCTAGTACTTCTGCGAGCTTAGATAAAGGAGATCAACGAGATGGCTCTAATCCGAGACTAAGATCAACCCTGTATAGCCTACGTGGTGTTGTGAAATAGGTTCATTAAGAACAGTGGAGGTAGAGTTGTATGCAGACAAAGTACAAAGTCGAGGTTTGTCACCGTAAATCTAAAAATGGCACATCTGTGCGTATCTGAGCGAATTTAAATGCGTTCTCGTGGAACTGGAACATGGAAAGTTCGCTTCATTCTTCAGATCAAAACCCTCATGCCCTCATAAATTTACTCCCACCAGCCCTCTCTTCAGTGCGACGTAGCGCTAATTTGTCTCCTTTCCGATTCGACTCGTTTGTCGTTCTCCTTCAAAAGCGCCCGCACAATACTGAGTTGCACAGCGGAACCACAGTGACTGAAAGCTATCGACCAGCAACGTTCTTTCTTACTTCCTGCAATGGCGTGCTTCCGACTCCACCCATTGTGGGGCTCTTTAAAGAGCCTCACCTTTTCATTAAATAAAGGCTTTTCACCACCACCACCACCTTCGTGCACCTACTGCCCTTCTATTGCCTTCTTTTTTCTTCTCTTGTCTTCATAGTGGGAAGCCGCGAAAGGAAGTATTTTCTGCCCCCACCAATGTTTGCCTCGGTCATCAGTCCTAAACTCCTTTTTTGTTGATTTCTTATCTCCGACGTATACATGCGGTCGATGAAGTAGGGCGTCGCTTTACAGAGAAAGAAAGGTGTTTTTGCTGACCTATGAGCACCGCTTCGACCCGACCACGGTGTAAAGCATCCCCGATATCGTGCTCTGAAGACCTAGCACCCTTGCCTGAGCTACAAAAAAAAACAATATAACTATACAGATTGCGAAGGCACGTGACTAATAAAAGGTGTAAGATGATAATCCAGTGAGACGAATGACGCTGAAACGAGAGTGAGCGTATAGGTAAATAAAAACAGGGCCGCGAAGGTTGTATTGCAGATATAAAAGCGTATGCTCCCTCAAAGCAAACACGCACATGTAAAGCCGCCGACACCTCAACGTTAAAGGGGAGGGTGGTACGTGCAAAAGGGAGCTCCGCCATCATAGCCGCGCCGTGCGCGGGGCGCATTTCGTTTGCTCGGCGCGATAAGCCCGGCTAGGAGTAAACGATGCGGTCGATGACCTAGTTCTGTTGTATCCCGTATCTGACGTTTATTCCGTCCAGCAGAGAGTGTACCTAGCAACCCCCGCATGTGAGCAGGAACTTGGATAAAAAAATACACCTAGATGTCGATGTCAAACTCAACTGCATCCACACATATTTCCTTTTAGTTCGATCGCAGTGAAGCTGAGACGAAGAATATCTATGAAAAGCCTCGTGAGGCCCACAGATCATTTTTAGTGCGCCGTCATGAAGGGCTGCGATAAAAAGGGTTATAACGTGGGGACATATTGAAAGCAAAAAAATTATTTTTTTCGGAAGTATTCTTCAGACTAGCTCATGCTTGTAATAAGGAAGTCATTACTCATTTGCATCCAGCCAAGCGCAGCCATACGGCTATAGAGGAAAGCTATGCAGCTTGGGGGATTCCCCTAAACATCTGACCGCCGCTAGCTCTGCTTTTGGTCACTTTAAAATATTAATTCCATTTCACTGCGGTCATTGTTTTATTCGCCCACGGAAAAAAGTATGACTGATTAGAAAGTAGAAGAAAATCATCACGAGCCCCTTAATTCCTTATCCTTGTCTGCTAATTAGATTAGCGATGGCCTCGATTCTGGCAGCCTTGATGCCATAGGAGGCATAAGAGGGTTCTCGCAGACCTGCCTCCCTCACCGTTCGATCACGTTCTACGTGGCAATTACGGTATAACACGACGTTCCAACGACCGCCGCTATTGTCGAGGGTGGCGCTGGTGAACACTCCCAAGGTTATGTTGCATGCAGTGTAAATGCCCTGGAAAGTCGAAGATCGGACAGTCGCCGTCGTAGCTGAGTTGGTAAAGCCCCGCACGCGACATGTGGAGGTGGTGGGTTCGGATTCTACCGAGGGCATGCGGTTGTTTATCCTTCCAGTTTCTAGTCAATTACTTTTCAGATAAAAAAATGAATGCACTATTTATTTCCCATTGAACAATCCCACAAGTTTAAAGAATAGAACCATTTTCCTGTGCTTTTCCTTTGTTTCAGTGACTTTGCTTTTCATATGTGCGTCGTCACGAGTTCCTCAATTCCCTGTCTTGTCTGATAACGAGATTCATCAGCAGAGTCAAGCATGATTCTCAGCTGATTAGTGTAGCGACGGTGACAGGCGTTTATAAGGAAGCAATACGGCCGTTGAGGGCAATGCTTTTGCGGTACCTCTATATGCAATTGAAATGCATTTTCGTTTTCGACATGGTAGAATATCGATAACCAGTCTATAGGAATCAAGTCGTATTGCCAAGCGACAGCTCGTCTTAAATTCTGCATTTAACTGAATTGCAGCACAAATTCTGAATGCAGCTTCGACTCAGAATCTTAGTCTCGGAATATGAAACCGAACTATATAGTTTTCAGACCATAACATTTCATAAAATTAAGTTTCAAATGTTATTTGCTTACTGCAGTGCATTGTACATGCACGTATTCTTTTGTTGAATTATTTTCTTTTAGAGCCTGTGTTAAATGCAACCTAATAGGTTTCTCTGACGTGTCTCCTTGTGAAGTCCTGTACTTCGAATGCATTCATGCCGTGTTTTTCTTTCCATCTAAGCCAATCGCATCCTGAATTACACTTTTCTCTTGGAACTTCTGTTTTTTTTTTTCTGCACAATCCTGAATCAGCCGTCATTCCGCCGGACGGCGCAATTCATCAACTCCATCAGAGGCTCTTCCTGTCCCCTCACCTCTTTCATTTCATTTCCTCCACTGTGCCTGCTATCCTTTATTTCCGCTGCCCCAGCTCAGGTGCTTCAGTATCGATGGCAGATGCCGGGGCCAGCAAAGATCTTTTCCATCCTTTTTACTATTATTTTTAATAAAACCACTACCACCACCACCATCAGAGGCCATCGATATCGTTTGGGTACGCCAACTAGTCCAGAACCATGCCATTCTTCAGTAGTAATCCCTCAACGGCGACGTGTAAAGAAATTAATGCGACTTTCGCAATAAGTCTAGAGAGCTTAAACCTCACTTATCTGATCGGGCCCGTCGTAACAGCGATACCACTCGTTCCCCGTCCCGGCCAGCGGGCGGTCGTAAATTTCTGAAATGAGCGCTCCCAAGCTCAAGCTAAACAAGGAAAAACCTCTGAGAGACTACAAAAACAGGAAAGAACTAAGAAAGAAAACTCAGGGGAGAGATCCAAGTGCGCTAGCCCAAAGATCCGCCTGGCCACCATACTTCAGGCCTAGATTCCCTGGGTGGATCATCATCACGAAGCTATTACCACGCCGCCGATTTTACACCCTTTCCGCCTGATTTCTTCCTTCCTCCTCCCCCTCCCCTTTAAAGCCCTCTTTCACGTCATCCACCCTGGGCGGCACTTCCTTACCCGCTTTCGCCCCTTATCGCCAGGGATTATCTCATCGCCATGGCACTACTGCACTACCCCTGCTTTTTATTGGGGCTGTTGCATGAGGGCTCTAAAAAAAGTTTCGGTTCAATTTCGTGTGGAATAAAAAGGAATCAAAGAAGGCGGCCGCGGCGGGGCGGATTACAAGCCACATTTCTTTTTTTTTTTTCCCTGCCTTCGGGCGACCTTTCAGCTACGATCTTCCGCTGTCGATTCCGTCCAATTTGTCATATCGTATTACGCGGGAACGAGGGCTCAGAACTTGCCGAACCGTTATAGTTTGCGTCGGGCAAAAGAAAATCGGCAGCCCGGCCCGCCTCGGGGATTTGTGCCGCACCAAGAAGACAGGCGAAGGAGCTGCAAGCGCAGTAAGGGAAAACCGGGTCAGAGTTTGAAGGCGCTTGATAAGCAACTTAACTTTCGCGCTTCGAACTGCGCGGTGGCGCTTTTTTGTTTGTTGTGTTTTTTGCTTACCTCGTTTTAATTTTCTGCCTGGACAGACACGCTCCAGAAGTCATTTACCAAAAGCAGAGGCGCAAGCGGCCGTGTCGTCTCTAGGGGGCAGCACCAACGGCTGGCAGCGCTATGAGGGTCATTATTGGGGCATATTCGAACGCATATGGATAAAAGAGCACGCGTTGTTCATTTTTTTAATAATAATAATAATAATAATAATAATAATAATAATAATAATAATAATAATAATAATAATAATTGGCTTTTCGGGAAAGGGAAATGGCGCAGTATCTGTCTCATATATCGTTGGACACCTGAACCGCGCCGTAAGGGAAGGGATAAAGAAGGGAGTGAAGGAAGAAAGAGGTGCCATAGTGGAGGGCTCCGGAATAATTTCGACCACCTGGGGATCTTCAACGCGCACTGACATCGCACAGCACACGGGCGCCTTAGCGTTTTTCCTCCATCGAAATGCAGCCGCCGTGGTCGGGTTCGAACCCAGAAACTCCGGATCAGTAGTCGAGCGCCTTAACCACTGAGCCACCGCGGCGGGTTTCATTTTTCTCCAAAAGCCAGCCTTCCAGATGACTGCGTTCATTAGGCACTCGTGCGCAAGAAGTCATACTGAACAGACATGTCCGAGATAATATCTCATACTTGAATAGTTTATGCTTATGCGTCTTTCTAATCCTTAAAAAATGTCAGTAGGCGTTTCAGTGTAAAAGACAGAAGCCTCCCCTTATGATGCGTGCACATGTCCCTCTACTCCCACTCACGGTCTTTTTGGCCCCCTGACCAAAGCAACTCATTCTTGAATATGTTCATAGTACTGGGATCTAGGTGTTGGAAAGCGCGGACTAAAAAACTACGCGGCAGCTAGTATTCCCAGGTGCATCAGATATACAGGTAGCGTGCACAACTATACCATAATGTGCGCCAGAGGAGTTAGCGGCTAAGGAAGGGTCATTCCTTCGAATGCACGTTAGCAAGAGCAAGTGAAAGTGTTTACCTGTGTTTGCTTTCAAACTTGACATCAGCCTGTCATAAAATAATAGTCCAACAGTCCTCCGACTACACTGTGCTGGTTCTTCACAAGGATAAAAAAAAAACAGCGGTAAATTATCAGCACGTTTAGTTAAGACATCCTTGATGTCTGCCAGCGTTTGCTGCTTGCATGAATATAAGTCTTTCCATCACAAGTGACCGGAACTGCTGTCGTACTTAGCTTCCACTTTAAACCTCGCAAGTTACAACTCCAATCAAATCACAACATCTGATGGTAACCGAAGACTTTTCTCTGCTTCTTGAATACCTCTGTTGTCGCTACGCCAGCATTTGGCATGCTTTAGATTTACATGTTTCACCCAGGAACCAGCAGTCCTGCATGGGTCTGTGCAATGTAACACCCGTTCAGTTTACTTCCATATGAGAAGGAGTATCTAACCCGTGCGACACTAGGGTTAACCCACCGGTCGTTAATGTGGCCAGCACTTCCTAAGCAATTCAAAAACTGAAAGCGTACGTATCATCAGTGCTAGTTGTTTCACTTTGTTCTTTGGTAATAAGTGCATTTGCTTGAATTGTTGCTGCCACTCAGACGATTGTTTGTCTGTTCTCGGGGGTTAGAGCGACTGCTTTTTAGCCCGAGGGATGTGTTAGTGCGTACTTGGTCATCTTGTGCAGTGCGTTGCCGGGCAGCGTCCCGACAGCTTTCGCACTGTGTTCAACCCGCCGCGCCTTTGTGGCTCTGCCTCCCGCAGACGTGCAGCGTTCAGAGCTCGGCGCTCCGCCGCGGCCGCATACATGGCACCTCCCGCAACGCGAACGGTACCTCTGCCACGGGCCGCTAGGGCTGCTACTGCGCAGATGCGCGCAGGATGCCGCGCCATGCAGTCATTTCAGGATGCATCAGCGACCTTTCAAGTTGTCGGGCGCAGAATTGTTGCTAATGCACGCCCCGCCAATAACGATGAAGTTAGAGCGAGGCGCTAGGCACAGGCTTTGTGCACGGGGTGGTGACGTGATCGCGGACGCGGGATGCTGACAACGCGCTACGCCGCCAACAACTTCTACGTGGAGACCGCTCTTGCAAAAAATTTTTCAGACTGCCCATAGACTTCTGTCTATAACGTCTATAGACTCTCTATAGACAAACCCTAGAGAACAGTCTTTAGGCAATACAAATCCTATAGACAGTCTATAGACAACCTATAGATTTATGGCCATACACTTTTAGTAGATTTTTGTCTATAGACTATGAATAGACAAAAAGAAACACCTATAGGAAGTCAAAAGACTCTCTATAGACCATTTTTTGTAAGGGCGGGTACCTTGGCGCTAACAGCTAGGGGTGTAAAGGGCAATCCCAGAAAATCTGTACCAACCTTTTCAGTTCACACGGCTGCCACCGTTAGCCGTATTTCGTAGAATGTCGAAGATTTCCCGCAAGAATTTTTGATGTTTGGTAACCCCCACTTAATTCATATGGCCGTCATAGCTAGTTTTAGATAGCCGCCGCGGTAACTCAGTGGTTATGGCACTCGGCTGCTGACCCTAAAGACGTGGGTTCGATTCGGGCCGCGGCGGTCGAATTTCGATGGAGGCGAAATTCTGGAGGCCCGTGTACTGTGCGATGTCAGTGCACGTTAAAGAACCTCAGGTGTTCGAAATTTCTGGAGCCCTTCACTGAGGGGCGTCCCTCATAGCCTGAGTCGCTTTGGGACGTTAAACTCCCATAAAACCATAACTAGTTTTAGAGCACGAACAATTCTACAAGTAAGATTTTTCTGCGCGTAAGAAGAGTACGCCATCAATATCAACATGTTCGTGCAGCGTCTCCTCGCACTCCATAATTTTCTCACAATTGCCCGTGGAATTATCACCTTTGAGTTACGCGATGTTAGTTACGACACCTTGTTTGTAGCTGCCCTCGGTTTCAGCGTGAGCGAGCCCTCCTGGCTGCAACACTCCGCCATTTAGATCCTCGGCCCCTTACTGAAGCCAAGATTCTGGGTCCTTGGAGTAAGCCTTCATCGCAGAGGACAGCTTTGAAGGCCCTTTTAAAGTTCTTGAAGGACTCAGGACAGAGTGCAAGATTGTGAACAATCAGTGTGTGCCCTGTGTACCCTGCAAGTAACGGCCAACGGACATGTGGAAAAGTGATCATCTCTTTTTGTTCTCTCCCCTTTCTATCTCTCCCTCCGTTCCTCTTCCCACGTGTATGGTGGCATACCGGGCGCTGCCTAGTTACCCTCCCTGCCTTGCCGTTTCTCTCTCTCTCTCTCTCTCTCTCTCTCTCTCTCTCTCTCTCTCTCTCTCTCTCTCTCTCGCTAGTAAGCAAGTATGTAAGGCTCCCTGATCCATTTGAACTCCAGGTGGTCAAGGCGTTCAAGGCTCCAGGGGAAGCGATTTGAATTTTTTTCAAAGAGCAAATAGTTTTTCTTCGCCGAGGATTTTGTTTTTACCTCACAATTCATTCCACGGCACGTCACTGAACTTTTCACATCACAAGTAAAGTCGAGCCAAGCCGATTCACGGTCTGGCTTGTGTGTTGTTGGTTACCATTGTCCCTGCAGTCCCGTTTAGGTATACTGTTCGAAACGAGGCAGGGCCCTCGGCTGCTTCATTCGTCCCCCGGAGTTTTTGTGCTGCCACTGCAGGAGCGGTCTTTTGTCAGACTCGGTTGCGTTTGATTTCCGCCTCGTGTGTTCCGCCTCGTGTATGAAGGATTTCGGGCAAAGAGGTGTATGGTTTATCAGGTCGTTATGACCATTGCTGTGCGGCACGTTGCACGGTTTCCTGGGAAGCCTTGCACAAGCGACGTGACCGGCCCGCCTCGAAGATGTCTTGCCGACGATGTTGTGTGACGAGAGACCCCGTGCGAGCTTGGAATAGCAGTGCACTTGCCCTGTCTTTTTTGTAGTACGATTCGCAACCAGGTTCGACTTTGTGATTGCGGTAGTATGGCTTTTTTTTTTCACCTAAAAGCAGGAGAGCTGCTTCAGGCTCCCCTCCTCGACCTCTTCTCCATCTCCCTGTGCCTTTACTTTTCTCCGCGTTAAGTGCCGGTTTAACCGTTCCTGGTTCCCTCTAAGTATGACACATACTGTACACGTATGACACATACTGACATATACTGTTCTCATTCTCGAAAAGAAAATTATTTCCGCTTGTACATAAAAATATAATATGCATTAAGGATATCGTGCTGTTTCTCGAAAACTACTTTTAGGAGAAAAAAAAAGTGTGCTTCGCACTCATACGTGGCGCGCGGCCGCTGACTGTACGCTAATCATTTTTCCATTCATAATGGTGTACAATTAGACGACATTGTCCCCACGTGAAAATGCGCTAGCGTTGCTGTCGATGTTTATTCCACCTTCTCCACGTTTTATTCAGCAAATCCGAAGTGCGTTATAGGGGTTTACGGAACGTAAGTAATCGACGCGTTCAAATCAGCTTCAGTGATAAAAATCCGCTCTCCAGTGAAGGATTAGCCCTTCAGCTTTACTACTGCGATGATAAATTGCAAAACCAGTGAAGTCAAAGGTGCTGCGTACTGAGCAAACGGTTTGGTTCTTATTTTTGCAATAATTTCCAGTCGGTTTTGCATAACTTTAACGCCGGCACCGGCGTCTAATGTTCCGAGAGGGCAATAATTGGGGAAAGGAAAATTAATTTCGGCTGCTTGTCACGGGCCTATCTGTTCACGCTTTGAGCGGCACGTTATGAAGCTGGCGTAGAGAAACGCGAGGCAGGCTATGAAAAATCTTTGAAGTAAACGAGCCTGCTGCCCAAGGCTACTAAGTAAGTCTTTCGAGGCCGGGTGCGTGAAGGGGTAATGAGGGCGCAATTTATTCTTGCAGCCAATAAAAGAAGATTTATCGGTGGCTCGCGTGTGGCGCATTGGACTTCTGGCCGGAAGAGGTTCCGAGCCAGAGCGTCATTCTAACCCCTGAGGCAGAAGAAATCCCTTATATCGCTTGCGCAGTTTGCTTTCTTCTTTTCGGCGCTGTTATTAGGCTGTCTCTCTTTTTTTATCTCTCGCTCTTTCTTGTGCAGAAAGTGCAGGGTGTGCTATCCGTCTTGAGAAACCGCAGTTCGGTGAGTATCTGGCTCGCTTTAATTTATTTTTTTTATTGTTGGTCGCCGTTTCACCTCTGACGACGTTGCCATATACCAGACGTCGCGGCTTCCACGAAAGGGGCGCCCATTTTGCTCGCCTACTACCCCCCTCCCATTCGTTTCAGAAACCCGCGGAAACTTCGCACCGCCTCGAGCAGTTTCCCGGAACGAAGGCAACTAAGCACACCCCCCATTTATTCATTACTCCCGCATTGGCTTCTTGTTATTTTTTCCTCTCTCTATCATTTTTTTCTGCACTGATAAAGTTGCGTTCGCTTTATGCTTTCGCGCCGTTTCACACCGGGACGTGATTGGCGCCCCAGAGGGGAGAAAATTTCGGGAATTTTTTGGACTCCGACTAGTTTGTTCCTCTCCCACCGGTTTCCACCGCGCCCACATATACGGCAAACAAGAGTCGAGAGACGTCTTTATTACGCTGCGCAGTTGGAAAGTCAGGGCCGCGCCTTTCTCGGGCATGCTTGCCGGCGCCGGAATTATTCACGCCAGTTAGAGAAAGAGGGTTTGCCAACGCGCACGCACTCTCGCCGGCGAGTTCTTTTTTTTTTTTTAGCTCCTCAGGCAGCGCTCTATTTCGGCCGCCTTTCTCTGACCCGTGCGAAGCTTGAAGTTCATAATGTGCTTTCACGCTAACGACTGCCCCAGCAGCAGCAGCAGTCTTAAGCCGCTGCGCGGCCTGAGTAAGGCTTCCCATTCACTGACTAATTAAGAGGCGCAGCCTGCCGGCCGCTTCTCCTGGCTTCTCCTCCTTCCGTGTCTGTTGGGGTATTCGGTAACTCTGAAAATGAGCCCGCTGCAAACCGGCTCTTTTTCGCGGAAAAAGGCGCCTCGATGGTTCGTTTATTTTAATCTAACCGTATCCTTTTCGCGATGCAATAAAGCGCACTGCATGCTGGGATAAGCCAGGCTTCACGCCATGAATAATGTGCGCGGTTCGCAGCCACGCGATTGGCCGGTGTGAAAAGTGGCGAACTGTATAAATGCGCTTAATTTTATTTTCTTTCAGTACCTTAATTTTTAGGTCACGCACTAATGAAATTTTGAGAGTTCCCCGCGTAAACACTATACCAACTTCTTTTTATTCGTACGCCCTGTAAACGCGTCCAATCAGTCGACACATTTGTGCACACCTAGCCATTTCCAAGGAGTCGGTTTAGTGGTCGTTACATATTTTCACTAATGGTAATCCACTGCATAAAATGCGCCGTGTGGCGCTTGCTTCAGCCAGTTCCTAGCAGCTGACAGGCCCACCGCTGACAGGAGAAAGCCGATCTGTCTTCGATGTATCGCTGGCCCCGAACCGAAGCGTCGGCTTCGAGCAGTCACAATTACGTCACTCCCCGTATGCTAAGGACCATCGCCATATCGCGAATGCTGCGATGGGGCGCGATGTAGCGTTAGTGCAGTGACCCGCCATCACTAATCATTCACCGCGCAGTGGGCGCCATCAAACTCGCATGCTCGGCTGGGCAGTTCTGAAACAGAGACTCGGACAGGCCTCAGTCAGTAAGTAACATGCGCGACCACACGGTTGCGCGACCTCTCTTAATTCCCTCCATCAATCACCGCATACGCATACTCCCGCAGATAACGAAGCCTCGCTTTAGCGAAGCCCAGTTGCCCTTTCGTAACGAAGTCACCCTGCATCGGCAAAACGCAACGCTCGTTCGGGCTCGCGTGCGCCTGATAACGCTGAGCCACGGGCGCACGCGAGCGAGCAAGCGTGGTGGAGATAGCGGGCCTCACTCCCCCGTGTTACGCATCTCGATCCGGAGTAGCGCTCCCGCCCTGCGCCCCGAACAACACGCGCAACAGCCTATAGGTCACTGCCAGAACAGAGGACGCCGATCGAGCAGGGCGATTCCATCCGGTCGCACAGGGGGTACCCCACCGGCACGCCTGTCTCGTTAGGCTTAGCTACGTTCAGCGTTCCTCCCCGCGCCACTGCGCCCCCCTGCTGTTCCTTCTCGGAGTCTGTCCTGTTGTCTCGTTAAAGCCCGCCTGACCGCCCGGCCGGGATTATTCAGGGCGTTAGACGCGATAGCAGGGTCGGTCCCGCGCGAAACGCGGCGCGGGAGGCGCTTATCGCGTCCTCTCTTGGTCCCTTCCGCCAGTCGTGGCGCGGGCGCGAAGCCCCCGCGAAATCGCCGTTACGTCCTCTCTGCTCTCTCGCCGCATTGTGCGCTTCTGCTCTGCGCACACTGGACTGGCTCGCCGGCCGGAGGAAGAGCCGTGGGGGTGAAGCGCGCTCGGGATCACACACACGCACGTGCTCGTCTAAAGCCTCACCGAGGGGACAAAAGGTTATCGCGGCTTCGCGATGCAGCGCCTGCGGGAATAATGGTCTGGCCCGTGAAGCAACGGCTCCTAATTGGCCAATAGCCGGCGAGTTGCGACAGCGACGGCTCGCTCATTTAGCACGCGCGCGTACATAGCCTCGTTACCGGCACGAAAGCGACGTCGTCTCCTTCATTTCTATGTTTTCTTCTCTTTTGTTTGTTTTTTCGCGGGGGTTCTCAGTCCCGCCGCTGTGCGGACATTGATCGCTCGCGTTCCCGCCGTGTGCCTCCAGACAACGGATCTTTATCGTTACTTTTTCTCTGACTATATTATTTTTGGACGCCTCGCCTCTTCCTGCTTGTGCCTGCGGCTCATAGCGCGACAGCTGTTTTTGTGACGTTCTTGACGCCCTGAGCAATTTGTGTCCCCAGCTTTCTGTTGGCTCACGAAGAGCAGTTTTTGGCTAATGAATGCGAGAGAATACCTTGAATTGGCCCGTGCGGGTTATAGAACGAAAAAAAAAGAAAAATAGCGAAAGGAGAGTACACATTGTTGGATGTATGATGTAATTATGGGTTGTAATCATAATCTGAACCGCCGCCGCGGTGGCTGAGTGGTTACGGCGCTCGGCTGCTGGCCCGAAAGACGCGGGTTCGATCCCGGCCGCGGCGGTCGAATTTCGATGGAGGCGAAATTCTAGAGGCCCGTGTGCTGTGCGATGTCAGTGCACGTTAAAGAACCCCAGGTGGTCGAAATTTCCGGAGCCATTCACTACGGCGTCTCTCATAGCCTGAGTCGCTTTGGGACGTTAAACCCCCATAAACCAAACTAAACCAATCATAATCTGAACCTAGAATTTGCGGGACAGGAGAAGTGCACCGCTCCTGATCAGCGCCCCGTTCTTTGTACATAATAATCAAAGCCCTGCACAGATGATGCAAGCATAAACGTTCAGGCAGCGACGGTGCGTTATTTCACAAGAGACATTTCACTTTTGCGGAGGCCGGTGTAGTGGATGACGCTGTTTGAGAAACATTTGAGAAAGACGTTGCCCAACTCTTTGCAACACTCAACCCCCCCCCCCCCCCAACTCGTTTCTTTTTTCCTTTTTTTTTTGCTGGTGGTCGTAGAGGTTCGCCTGTAAAAAGTAACACTTATTACGCCACGAAAATATATATTTACCTATGAATGTTTCATCACGAGCCTAAATACATTTCAAAGTACATGTATCTAGTGCAATCCTGGCAAACAAGATAGTTCTTAGCGCTCTGTGTGCCTAATTCCTGACGCAATTTTTTGTACTCTTACACTGATGGAGAAAGCACAAACGCAGCACTCTCCTGCGCTGACAATTATTACTTCGCATCTTGTGCTTAAATGCTTTCATTGTCTGCCATTTTTTGAAGCGAAAGCTTCACTACGCTAGGTAAAGCCGACTTCGCCGCGCGTTGCCGGTTGACCTTCAAGTGAGCCAGAGGTCAAGTGTGGCTATAGGCCTTACCGTATGGGGTCCACCATGGTGTCGCACCACTTGACCTTTCACCTTGACCGTTACTTTTGACCTTTCGATTCGCCGGTAGAGGGCGGTAAAGTAGGCCGCAGCGTTCATTGGGTGACCAATCTCTCTGGATGAATCATTAACTTAACTGCCTCCAGTCAGGGTGCAGGGTGGGCGCGCTGCCTATCCAGTGTGCGAAACGCACTAAAAGTTACAGAAGCCAAGCCGCGTCTACTTGCCCTATACACCACAGCTTTCGCTCTCTAACCAGAGCAGTAGTTAAGCCGCAGCTAAATTTTTTTCGTCCATTATCTCGTTCGTTCCGCTGCTTAACATTAGACATCAGTCTGCGTTCGGTGCGTTATGGCTTTTGCAGCGACGGCACCACTACTGCAAACAACTACTCTAGGTTCGCATCCTAATGCATGCCACATGCGCTGACTTGCCTTTCTCATTTAGACCATATGCAAGCACCTTTCAAAACTGCGTGCTGCACGCACTGTCTGTGAACGATTTGAGTGGCTAATGCCTCGTTTCATAGTAATGCGGCACTCTCTATCTATATATATGCCACCATTCCATGCCATACGTGCGAATTTCGATTTTTCCGCCGAAAGCTCTCGACAGCAAGCAAGACACATGAAAATGGCTCGTGGAGTCACTATCAACGAGTGGAGTTTAGTCAACTTAAAGCAGCGGACACGCGAGGCGCAATAGCTTTGAGTGTCAGTTCATTCTGTTGAACGACAGCAGACATTGCACCAGCGGGTGGCTGCAACTCTGCAGAGCATGCCCTGTGAGCAATCTATCAAGCTATTTACGCATGGAGACAGATCGCGACGCACAGTTTCGACGCAGTGCGTGGCATTATTTCACCGTTTTATCTCAGATAAAAGCACTGCAGAAACGATCAGTACGCCAGCACAAAAAGAAGCAAGCTGGAAATGACGATCGTGTAATTGGAGAAATGTAAAGACGCGCTCGACCAACAAAACGCTAAGCGATGAATTGTATGCAGTTCGCGCCGAAAAATCGGTGTCGTCGTCTGCTTTCGTGTTACCTTAAAGGCTCGGTTCGCGTGATGAGATGCAATTACTTGTTGTTCAACGATCCAGCGCGTTAATTCTTTTTCTTTCAAGGTGAATCATCCTAATGCTGAAGGTGATCCTTGAGAAAGCGTCTGGTGCAGCTCAGCATCACCTCCGAAGCCCCGTGCATAACTGATGCCTAACACTTCGAGTTCTCTGCAACTCGAACTGTTCCCCAGCGCCGGCCTTGAGTGACAAGCAGGGAGTGTCGGGGTACACAAGCGAGTGAAAATACTTCACTCACAGAGTTCCCGAATATTTTTTGTAGGAATACAGAGCTAATATGAACAGGAACGGTTGAAACTGCGAGACTGCAAGAGTTGGCCACAAAAGCCTGGGTGGAAAGCAGGAACTGAGCGTGCAGTTTCGTGATCGCATTGCAAGCATTAATTCTTGCGGACTTCATCAAGCTAGCAAACAGTGTCCTGTTCATCTGTTGCGGGGTTTTTTTGTTTTTATTTCTGTCCCGTCCAAACCTTTTAGTTAGATATAGACTGAAAATAACACCATGCGGCTTCAAAATTCGTGCTTATGGCAGAATTCTGCCGTATAAACTTCGGGTGTTTACAGATACATCAATTTATTTTCATGTATTCAAATGGAGATGGGGGATAAGAGATAAATCTGCATTTATCCAGCTTAACAAGGCTCTCATCCTATAGAGCGAGAACAGTTGGGGCAAACAAGCTCATCAAAACTGTCTTCGTAAATGGGCAGCAGCAAAATCATTCTAACGAATCATTTTTATAGTATTTGATGCTCTCAACAATTTATCACGGAATTTCGAACTCAGCAAATGAAACGTTATACATAAACTTTTTTAAACGCATCCGTAGTCTGTGCTTCTTAAAGGAATGGCAGGACAATCTATAGCACTACAAATATCAATCCAAACAAATGTGACAGTGAGGATCGAGTGCAGGTTGAACAAAAATAGGAACCAAATCACAAGACACAAATCACAAACCGAACATAAGCACTGGAAGAAAAGGACGCGACTAAAACAGTAGTTTTAGCTGGTAAACGTGAGAAGCTCTTTACTGTCTCTTTTTCGTGAAATAGGTTCAGCATTTCAGAAATTGGGCAGGATAGCGTTTATCCGTCATTTGTTCTTCTAAAAGGTACAGCCCCATAATCATTGCGCCTCGTGCCATAATCAAATAAACGTAAACATAATTTTTATCTAGTCTGTGGAGCAAGTAGAAATATTTTCAGCATTTTCAGTACTATCAGTCGCTTCTCGACAAGAAAATGAACTAGCGGCTGCAGAATAAACAGAAAATATATCAGCCGCAGGAAGAAAATAGCTCGGAAATAACACCACGAGAAGCCTTTCAACCCACACTCTGCGAACCGAGAAGCAATCTTGTTAGGTATCCATCCCAATCTCATGCAACAGTTCAAACCGGTATGCAGGCTTGGTCAAGAACGAATCGGACCTCATTGCGTCTGAACCGAGGCTTTCAGTGCAGCGTTGCCGCACGTATCCAGAGAAAGCCAGCAACCGACGCTGTAGGTAAGCTCGTGCGTGTATACGCCCGCGGGTTATGATCTCCCCTTTTAGAGCAGTGGATTCCAAACTTCTCATCGGACGTCAGAGTAAACAGCCGTTTCGTTCGTTGCGTTCCGCTCCACCTTACCTCCAGGGCGGGTGCTCTCGCTACCGTAACCTTCGCATTAGCCTTGCAGACACGAAGTGCGCCGGCAACAAATGACAAGGGAAAGCAAAGCGTAGAATTCGCTCTTGGCCGCCGCCAGGGGAAAGGAGGGACTCGCAGCCGTAATGAAATCGGCGCCGCACGGTCGACTCGTCTTGATTACACGGCGTCGCCCCTCGAGCCAATCATGGGGTGGGTGACCCGAGGGGCATCGCTGATTAGGCAGGAGAAAAAGTCGAACGGACGAGGAAGATTGGGAGAGCGACGCATTCGTTGAGCAGAGAGAACGAAGGCATGCAACATCCGTCGAATCAACGATATCTCGAAAACTTATGAGGGTGAGTAACCAGTACTGCTGTTGATGCCGAAACTGGAAACTACTGCAAAAATTACTATGCCTAGAAAGCATTTCATGCCATGATAAAAAAAATATGGGGACAGATCTCTAGATTTAATAAAACGTTCCTATGCTTCACTCGATTGCGGTAACTGTCGTTAAAACTGCGTCCATATATTCCCCGATCGGGGCCGCGAGGCAAAACTACAATCTTGTTACCCATCTATGATTCTTGGAGGACAGAAGTGTATGTACCTTAGCTGTGCGCTGGCAAAACACAATAAATGATTTTTTTCCCGCTTCGTTTTACCTTTCGTTCGACTGGGAATACAATGAACAAGCAGAGTTCGCTACTGTGTGCGCCTATAAACGGTGCAGCACACATCAGGGCTGGACGGTCGTGTGTAGACAGCAATAAGCCGAGGCAACGGAAGCGAGCACGACCATTAAACGAACGCGAAGCTAATGCGACCAAAGCTAGCCCGACATACTCCAAGGGATGCGGCGTCTAATGAGGAAATACCGCTAGGGAAAAAATGCAAAGCACCCCTGGTGCTTCAAATGCGAACGTTGCGTGTCCGAGACCTCAAAAAACCCGGTGCTCGAAAACGGTAAGGAAAGCAAGCTAGCGGCAGACTGTGTGCGGCTACGTTGCATCAACTGACGCTGGTCACGACTTTCCATTTGTGCACGCGGTGAAGAACGAAGGACGAGGGTAGATTCTAATCCCGAAAAGGAACTCTCGATCGTCAACCTCCCAGAGCAAGAAAAACGCGAGCCCACAGATATCCCCATAGCGTGCCTGCTGTAACAACGCCTCGCGGACCCAACTACTCCAACATTGTATTCAGCCATTCGCCTCGCAATGAGTCCACCGACACATAATTCATCTCCCGACTCTTTACCTTCCAAGAACACTCGCTCATACCAAAGAGGTCCCTAAAGCCGTGGGTCCGCGTCCTCTTTTGATGATAATTCCCGAAACGAGCGAGGTGGCGTGAGCCGACAGTAATGGTGCGCGTCGTCACGACAGCCTCGCTGCCTACGCTGTGGGTCCCGATCCAGCGGGTCGGGGGGCCGCCGAAACAAAGGCCAGCTGCGGGCGGGAACGACGGGCCGAGATTTAAATATGGCAGCCAAATTGGGAGGGAAGGCCTCCTTGGCTCGGTGCGCGCCTGGGGGGCAGGCTGGCGGCCTGGCTTTTCTTCAGAGCGCGCGTCCCCGTCCGATTGGTTTGTGGGCATTGGAAGTCACGCCACCTCCGGGACACGAGATGCCTCGACTCTTGAGCACGCGTCCCTCGTGCGGCGCTTCATTTTTGAGGCGTTGCTCGGGCGCTGGTCAGCGGGTGTTCGAGTGCGTCTGTTCGCCTAGGGAAGAAAAGGCTCAGGCACCCGTGCTGCTCTGCGTGCGTCGAGCTAATTGAATGGTGGCGTGCCGAGGGCGCGTCCGGGGTGCGCCCACCGCTCGGGCTGATGGCGCCATTCCCAGGATGTAAGGTGGGTGTAGGCTCTGGCCACGCCTGAATCGATCCGCCGCACGCCTGGCCGCAGCCAAGCCAACTTTTTTCTCCCCAGAGATGGCGCCGCGCTTCTTGCTCTTTGTTCGAGTCCGCTAAGACGAGACAAAGCCGGAGCATCTGGGCCGCCCGCGCGGGGATGTGAGCGAAAGGAGTGGGAAAGAAGAACGAGCGAGCAAGCGAGTGAGTGAGTGAGTGAGTGAGTGAGTGAGTGAGTGAGTGAGTGAGTGAGTGAGTGAGTGAGTGAGTGAGTGAGTGAGTGAGTGAGTGAGTGAGTGAGTGAGTGAGTGAGTGAGTGAGTGAGTGAGTGAGTGAGTGAGTGAGTGAGTGAGTGAGTGACAGTGCGCTTGTCTGCGGTCTACACTAGCACGTTGGCATCTGAACAATAGAATCCCAAGCGATCCACAACCTTTCCAAAGCGAATGCTGATCTCCGCCTTCATCGCTATGTATGCTTTCACTTACTTTTTCTGTCGCCCCAAACTTTTTCCTACTGTCGATTGCTCAGCCATACTTATAGTAGTGTATTCCGTACCGTCCCATTCTAACGCGACAGCGTTAAGGAGCTCGTGTCCCAGAAAAGCCGGTGTCGTCGGCGTCGGCCGTGAACGAAAAATTCCTCATCCTCCCCATGAGCAAAAATCCCTCCTCCTCCTCGCAATATACGCCACTGCCCCAACAGATGGCGCGCGACGGCAGCGCTTCCCGCTGGTCTCGTTCCAGCGCAGTGGGGCCGTGCGGGCACGCAGGAATCACGCGGTGAGCGGCGAACAACGCAGCGCACATCCAAAGCGCGTTCACCACGAAGCTTGCGGCTTGCTGCCCGTTCGTTCGGCGCGGAAGCTATGCTGGCGTTCGTGGCATCGGGTTTGTCGAGAACGATGTGCCGACGGACTACGACTGCAACTTGAGTCCCGCGCGTTTCGGCAAGGCGCCTGGCAGCGCTTCTACGTGGTTTGCCGCTCCGCGCGTCCGTTTCACCGTACCTAGCAGAGCGATTTGGCTAACGGGAAAGGCGTCGCGCCGAACGGGCGATGGCGTTCCGTGGACTCCCTGGCAGCGCTGCAATACGCTGTCGCGTTCCACTCTTAAAGCCGAAGCTTAAGCGGCCTCCAATTTTTTTTTTGCCTCTTGTAGATCGGCCAGCCGTAATAGCAGGCACGTAGCCAGGAATTTTTTTCGGGAGGGGCCCAAGGTAATTTCTTCTATTGTATCTGGCGCCGGGTGGGGGGGTCTGGCAGTTGGCTGAGCACTGCCAAGTGTAAAAGAGGTCACTTGAACTTGATTTAGGGGACCGGGCGATGGGGCAAGCCCCCCCCCCCCCCCCCCCCTTGTATACGCGCCTGCGTAATGGGTGGACTACGCGGAATACGCAGACTGCGCAGACTACACAGACCACGCAGACCACACTCTCCTCCTGACCTTAACGCATTAGTTGCGTCTTGCTTTTTGATTCGTCACTAAAACGTCGGCACTAGTCCTCAAGCCCCAGCACTGACGCCTACTCTATACGGAGACAGTAAAAGAGAGCAGAGTAGGATAAGAGTACAAACAGCACACTAACGTTGACTAACTGACGTCATAGCATGGCACTGACGTCCGTCCAGGGTGTCATTTTCTTATACTGCTTCTGTCTTCATGCCTTGCGTTTGCTTGTTTTGGCTGCCTTCTAGCCCCAGGGCAGAGTGGAGTTGCTTCCATTTGGAAGCTCGCGTGAGCATAAACATAATTACGTTTCGCAAACACAGAGCGTGGTATACGTCGTAGACTATCGCCACTGCGGAAGATTTAAGGGGTATACAAGCACCTGTACAAGAACCAATGACGTCGCTTGTGCACGTTCTAAACAAAAGGTACACTTTCTTAGTTACGTTTTAGATCGAGCAGTGTGCATGTGTAACTGCTAACAGCATTCACCTTTCGGCGCATACAAAGAACAGATCGCGCGGTTCGAACGCAGAAGCCATTTCGAGCGACGTTTTAATATCCTTGTTGAGCTGACAAGCCTGTGCAACAGGATAAAAAAAAGAACGCCGTCACAATGGCAAAACGGCGGAGCGGGATTAAATTCGATCTGTCCCCGAGCTTCGACGGCATCGTATGGTATTTGCAGACGCTTCTGTCGTATACCTCTTTCCTGCTCCCTTCATTATGTCGCTGTCAAAATACCCGGATCAGTTCCCGTCTCGTCGACGAAATGAGACTCTTCGCCCGCTTTTTCGACGAGGCGGCAGGAAAACAGTGCGCGGCTGGAGACGTATATTGATTCTTTATTGAACCCACGCTGGCGTGCCTTATTCGCCCTATGCGCAACGTCTGGCCTGCAACTGAGGCCTGTACGTGCTATATAGGCTGCTCCGAGAAGCGGACAAACGTCGTCGTCTTCCATTTTAAACAGCGTATAAGGCATAGGGAGGAATTCACGGCCGATTTGTCCCCTGACAGACGTTGCGACACGCGGGCGTTTACAAAGGGAATCACCTGGTGCACCCCGTTCCTCGAGTATTGTCTCGCGACGAAAGAGGAAACGCTGGGTGACAGCGGTCGCTGCTCGAGCGACGCTTTTTGGGTCGAAACGGTTCGCCTCGGCGGTTGAAGGCAGCCGGCTCTGCATGGGTCTCAAGATTGAATGTTCCTGTCGGGGCTAACTATAAGGAGGCGTATAGAGAAGGAAGGAAGATGTTGTTTTTTGGCTTCGTCCTTGCGCTCTGTTATCCAACCCCTTGTTCGAAAAAAAAATTCTGAAATCGATAGTACTAAGAATCGTAAGCTGAGAAGCTTTCGCGCATGTTGTGGTTCCTCTCCATGCACGATATGAGAAAGAACCGCCGTACTAGCGACCTTGCGAAGGCGTTAACAGGTCGTCATCTACAAAATACACGCTTATGTAAAGTGCAAACACGCCCAACAATTCTGGACAAAAGCACTTTTGAATGGGAAAGAAATTATGAACGCCAATCTTTCATATATTGTAAGATTTAACTATAACAATCAATATATCCGCAGATCTCCCGTCCACAGACGCGTTTTTTTTTTGTTGCTATCAACGTGTTTGCGATACTCAAAAGCGCTCTCCATTGGTTTTCTAAGGCAGCGTTGGTATGACTGTATCCACATCCCCAGGATTCTGATGAGCGCCTTTTCCGGGATCGGCTTCCCCTCGAGGTTGACGTTGAGCTTTAACTCGTCGCTGGTGGGGACTGTGCGGTTTTGCTTTCCTCTCCAAACTCTCGGGAGCTCGGACTTCTCAGTGGAGCACGCTAGCTCTCTTGCTCTGACGTAGTCCTCTACGCAGGTGGCTGCCTCTTGTAACTTCTCTTCTTTCTCTCTGGACGAGCCTGTGTTGACCCGGATGGTGATGTCGTCGGCATATATGGCATGGTGTATGCCGTCGATTTCTTTTAACTGTTTCGCCAGTCAAACCAACACTGTACCCACACCGTCGCCCTACTCAAGGCATCCACCCTACAAGTGGCCCACATGATCACGCGCATTTCACACAGACGCCACGGCATGCGAGAGGAGGACACACTTAAGCTGGTCAGAAGCCTGGTGGTCAGCCGAGCCTTCCCTAATACAATCCCATCAAGAGTGAGGTACAACAGGCGGACACGATTCTACGCAAAGCTTACAAAACCGCACTCCACCTTCCCTACAACACCTCAACCGAAAAGCTCCTAGCCTTAGGACTACACAACACCTTCGAGAAATTTAGAGAGGCGCAACTAGTCTCCCAACTGCGCAGACTACAGCAGACCCCATCTGGCAGAGAGCTCCTGAAGAAACTATGCTGCGCCGATCAACTTCAATAGATACAGAGGACCGAAACAATTCCGGACGAGTATCGCAACACACTAAATGTAGCACCCATACCCAGGAACATGGATCCCAACCTACACAAAGCACGCAGGAGGCGAGGGCTGAATACATACAAAAGACACTAGCACCCCAAGAAACTACGGTATACGTGGACGCAGCCACATGCGCCTGAGCAGCGGAGCAGAGCAACAGCAACGCCGTAGCAACGGTGATTGATTCGAACCTACGCGAGATCACCAGCGCATCACTACAAGATTGTACGATAGTCGAGGCTGAAGAAGCGGCCGTCGCTCTAGCGGCAGAGTTGGGCTATCGGTCTAAACGGTCTCTAACAATCCTTACAGACTCACAAACGGCGTGCCGCAACTACCTACGCGGCAGAATAGGGCACGGAGCGCTCCGCATACTCCACTACGGAGACCACATAACACAACTACAACCAAACTAAGTACCAATTAGGCATACGATAATATGGACGCCGGGACACACGGGAGTGGCAGGGAACCAAGAGGCGGACAGGATAGCTCGAGCGTACACTTATTACCGAGCATCCAACGTAGGCGACCTCGAGGGGACCGAGCCTGTACCCCAAGACTATTCGGCGATGCTAAATTACTACAAGGGCTGCAGAAAGCGGTATCCACCTCCGCACAACTCCCTTAGCAGAGAGGACTATGTCGCGTGGAGGCAGCTACAAACAGGCGCGTGCCCAAACCTAAACGTACTCAGCATAATGTATCCCACACAGTACAATGACAAATGCCCCTGGTGCCACGAAACACCCACGCTGTATCACATAACGTGGGCATGCCAGAAGATAGACGTGGTACCCGTTATATCACACCCGAGTGCGGAGCAACGGGAGGGAGTGCTCTCCAGCGATCGCCGGGCCGACCAAGAAGGTCTGATTCGGCGAGCACAACTGGCAGCAGCATCCAGCGGAGCCCTAAACTGAGGGCAACCGACCGTTCTGCAAGAAGATGGACAAAGCCATCTGAAGACTGCAGAGGACCATCGAATCTAAAGCTCAATAAAGTTTTTCACTCACTCGCTCTAAGGCAACCTTAACTGCTCCATGCGAGAGATGGAAACACTTTAAAAGAAAGACCTTGCGACGCGTGGGAAGAATGTACCATTACCTTCAGTATTTCCACAACAGTACCTTACAATTTTTCGATATTCAAAATTTTTGTCCTAAACTGTTGGGCATATACCATCATTAAACATTCATGGGATGCGGTCAAACTAGATTCATTTGGAGCTAACTAAGCCTTCTCATTACGTCGCCTGTCGGTAAATTGGTTTCGCACTGAAAGACATAGTATACTGCAGTGACTCCCTTTTGAGCCTTTTCTGTATAATCTTCATTTTCCTCAAGTATCAGTGAAACGTGTTTCTTCCCTGACTGTCACAGGATATATGCAATGTTATATTTGAACATAAATGCATCATAAGGGCTTATTGGCTTAGGGTGACATTGAGGCTCGGTTTTACTAAAGGTATTTCATTTCTTCAAAACTCACTAATCGAGTTTTAATCAAGGGTGGTGAGTGGACGTGTGCACTGTAATCTCCGCTCTCATTATCCGACAGAAAAAAAATTGATCCTTGCATGGGGCACCCGTTCGATAGAAAGATATCTCGATCGATACACTTAGGATGGGAACGCTGCAAACGAGTTTCTGTGCTAGCCCGGTTTTCGCCCGTGCTTCGAGACAGCCACAACGAAATCTGGTCTATATCTCTGCGCCGTTCACGACACGTGTACGATATTTCGACAACGTAGCGAATAAAACAAATATTTCGAAAGTTTCCACATCTAATTAAATAACACCCCGCGATATATCTTACAGATCGTAGCGGCCGTAATGATAGCAGAATGAGGCTCTCAGCAGTGTCTAACTGTTGCCTGAAATAATTTACCTGCTATGCAATGCATATATGGTCATGCGAAGAGCTCGACATATCAGGTGATGTACAGTAAAACAGAGTGGACGTCCATGTGAAGACTTTAATGGATTTTCGGCTATCACAACACGCTTGAAATCAACTTACAACATTTGAAAATGAGGAATAATTGAATGTAGAATATAAAGCTTTCGTGTACTACATATTGCGCGTCACTGACCTGTGAAATGCAATGTGTCCTTGAGCCAATGCCCCAGTCAGTGAATGAGAGAGAATAAGTGAGGGAAAGAATGAACGAGTGAGTGAGTGAGTGAGTGAGTGAGTGAGTGAGTGAGTGAGTGAGTGAGTGAGTGAGTGAGTGAGTGAGTGAGTGAGTGAGTGAGTGAGTGAGGGAGTGAGTGAGTGAGTGAGTGAGTGAGTGAGTGAGTGAGTGAGTGAGTGTTAGTGAGTGAGTGAGTGAGTGAGTGTGAGTGAGTGAGTGAGTGAGTGAGTGAGTGAGTGAGTGAGTGAGTGAGTGAGTGAGTGAGTGAGTGAGTGAGTGAGTGAGTGAGTGAGTGAGTGTTAGTGAGCGAGTGAGTGAGTGACACGTGGTCAAGCAGGCAAGCTAGAAAGAGAGGAATCACATCATAGCAAGTAATTGAGTTAGTGAGCGAGGTGGCGGTGCTGGTGATTTTTTAATAAGAAAACAAAAAGTAATATAATGCAAGAAGAAAAGATATTGGCGCCCGCGGCAATAGTTGTGTATTACTTCAAGTATGGGCTAATAACCTTAGCCTAGACTGAAGAGCTAGTAAAGAAGCAGCCCTTAAATGAGTTAGCGGTAAGAGGGAAAATAGTTTAATTTAGCGTCTCGCGACAGAACAGATAGACCGCTTTAACCGATGTCGACGAGCTTAGTGTTCAAGCAATGAATGATAATATTCCAGATATCATTGCGGAGTTCGCAATAGAAGTAGGGGTAGAATAGCTAGACATGATATCAGGCAAGTTCTCTCAGGAGGGGAAAGATGTGATTAAGAAATGCCAAAGCATGAATGCCTCTAAACCTATAAATAGAACAGAACTGGCAGAGCTGTTAAAGCTAATCAAAAAGCGTAAGATAACAGACATACGGAACTATAATATGCAGAGAATCGAATATGCTTTAATGAAAGGAGGTAGCCTAAAAGCGTTCAAGAGGAAAGGAGGTATGACAAGTCAGATGTACGCGCTGAGACGAGGAAGGAAATGTCACTACCATATGGATAAGATAGTTGGGAGCCGAAGAGTTTTACACAGATCTATAGAGTAACAGAAGTAATCAGGACGATAATGACGGAAACTAAAGAAGAAAAAAAGTCTTAGGAACAATGCAAAGGGGGAAAGCAGCTGGTGACAATTAGTTAAGAGGATATCTGTTGAAGTGTCGTGGGGAAATAGTGCTTGAAAAACTAGCCACCCTATAAACACATGGTATCACAACCGCCGGCGTACTGTAGTCTTGGAAGAATGTTAACATTATCTTAATTCATATAAGAAAGGGAACGTCAAATAGTTGAAAATTCCAAAGCGATCAGCTCACTGTCCGTTGCCTACAGCGAATTTACTAAGGTAATCGTCAAGAGAATCAGGGCAAACTTAGACTTCAATCAAAGGACCAAGCTTCTGTGTAAATGGTAGTTGACACTGGACCATATTCACACTATCACTCAGGTGATAAAAAAAAGTGAAGAATATAACCGGCCCCTCTATTTAGACTTCATAGATTGCGAGCAAACATTTGACTCAGTCGAAACCTTGGCACTCGTCTACAAGCCCAGGAAATCTGAACAAACGCTTCTAGTTCCCACGGCTGCCACCACGTTCTGCGTGGCGCTGAACACACAAAATAAAAGCGGGAATTTCGAATGTCCGGCACATCGTATTGATTTTCTGTGGCCGTCGGAAATAGTTGATGGTAGCCAGAAGAATTTTATGGGTTATGTTTTGAGCGAGGAAGAAAAGTCGACGATAATAATCATCACGTTCGCAAAGAATCTCTGGAGGTCTCTAGTTTTCTTAAAATTACAACTTTAAAATATCCCGAATGAGTTAGAAAGTGTTCGCTACTGGCGGCCAACGGATAACGCTATAGTTGCTACACTCTAGACACAAATAGGCGTATATGGGAGTAAAAAAGGGAGTAAGTTGTCCTCTGACACACTCCCTTTTATAAATGATAGTCAGCTAGAGGACAAATTACTCCCTTTTTTACTCCTTTCTGTTTTCATGAAATCTGGGCATGTTAAATAACCAGAGCGTAGAAGAGGTATGGTAAATACTGAAAATATACAATATATATAGCGACTTCATTTACCCCATAGCCCTCCATAGAGAAAGTAATAAATACGAATGAGGAAGGGTGCCAAGCAGGGAGACACGATCTCTGCACTACTATTCATCGCGTGTTTACAGGAGGTATTCAGCAATATCAATTGGCAAGAATTAGGGCTAGGAGTTAACTGAAAATACCTCAGTATTTTAGGATTCGCTGGTGGCGTTGCCTTGATAAGTATCTTTGGGGACGAACTGAAAAGCATGATCAATGACCTTGGCAAGACAAGCAGAATGGTTAGTCAAGAAATTGACTTGCAGAAAACCACAGTCATGTTCAACAGTGTCGGAAGGGAAGATCAGTTTACTATTTGTAGCGTGGCGCTGGACGTGGTACGGGAATACGTCTACACAGGGCAGGTAGCGACCAAAGTTCCTGACCACTAGAGTGCAATAACTAGTAGAATAACAACGGGGTGAAGTGCATTTTGCAGTTAATCTCAGATCACGATTGGCAGTTTGCCAATATCCTCTGAGAGAAGAGCATATAACAGCTCTATATTACCGGTACCCGCCTATGGGTAAGAAATGAGGAGGCTGGCGAAAAGGGTTCCACTTAAACTGAGGAAAACGCGGCGAGCTATGAAAAGGAAAACTATGGGTGCAACGTTAAGAGGCAGAAAGAGGGCAGAGTCGATCAGTGAACAAACGCGACTTAATGACATTCTAGTGGAAGTCAAGAAGAAGTGGACTTGGACAGAGCATGTAATGCAAAGGCAAGATAACGGTTGGTCGTTAATGGTAACGGAGTGGATTCCAAGAGAAGGCAATCGTAGCAGGGGACGACAGAAAGTCATGTGGGAGGATAAGATTAGGAAGTTTGCCGGCATAAGGTGGCTGCAGCAGACACAGGACCGGGTTAATTGGAGAGATATGTGAGAGGTCTTTGTGTTGCAATGGGCGTAGTTAGGCCGCTGGTAATGGTGACCATAAGCATCCGAGCTGCGGCCGGCGGAAATACAAAAGAAAGGGTGAGGGTATGTCGAGGCGAAGCGCAGAAGGGAGCGATAGCGAGAAAGGACAGGGAAGAGCTGTTTACACTATTTACAGAGGGCAAAAACGCTTGTCTAGAACACGTTCTGTGCGTGTTTTGAGCTGAATACGCGATGTCTAGCGATAACATTTGGTTAAAAATGATATGGATGTAAGCATGTGCAGTTAAACTCGTAGGGTTCCACCGTCATTTTTTGCCTTCCTGGTAGCAGCAGCTTTGGGAGCTGCGGGACGCAGAGTTCGGTCGTTCTAGACATGAGTTTTGCGCTCTGTATGAATATAAAAAAGGTAAACTATGCCGCTCGCATGCAAGTGCGCAGGCTATCACTGCATATATGTACTAATGAACACTGTATACACAGAGTCACGTGCGCCCCCTGTCGGCGGCGCTGAAGTTGCAGATTATGAAATAGCGGCGAGCTACTCACTTTCATGCCGGCCCAGCGAAAACCACTGAAGACTTTGCTGATAACCAGTTCTTGAACACGAACTTCCTAAGACTTGCACTGCTCTCATCTTGGTTTTTCCCCAGTACGTCTTTCGTAGCGTTGCAAACACAACTCGGAGGGAGCTTTTCCTGTTCTGTTTCCACATAAAGTTTTCTCCTATACGACGTAGTAAAAGGATCCCAGCTCCTTTTTTCCTCTTTCTTATTTGTTCCCCCGTACATAAGTAAGTAAAGAAGTCAAGCACATTAGGCCCGACTTATCAGGAAAGAAAAGAAAAGGCAAATCACAGCCACCGGCGAGAGTTCGGGGAGACAGGCTGTCTTCATAAACAGCGTCCCGCTCTTCCCGCATGACTCTCTGTTTACACAACATCGCCGGATCGCTCCTCAAACTTTCTCGCCGCACTGTCCTTTCTCTCCCTCATCTCTTTTCCTTTTTCCCTCGCAAGGCACGGCGCACATGTCCGGCTAATTAGTCAAGGGCACGCTAATTGCATCGGCGGCAGCTTTGCGCGTATGGACACGCGTGCTTCCCGCTCCTGACTCTCAAAAATGCGCCGATACGAGCACTTGGAGCGTGCACATATCTCTGAGCGGCCTATTTGTTCTTCACGCGTACGTGGAGGGGGAGAAACACGTACGAGTTCGACGGCGAAGCGAACGAGCAGGAAACGAACCAGTGCGCCATACATTGATTAGCCCGCGTCCCTGTGGCCTTGCTTCGCTTCGTTTCCCGGCGTTTAAAACTAAAAAAATCACTAAAAACGATTGAAGTAAAGGTTCTTCTTGTTGTTGGTTATGTTTGATAATTAGACACTTGAATGGAAGACTCAGGTTCAGTTATATAAAAATTAAAGCAATCAACTATATTGTTAATGAAGGACTAAGGAAAGAAGCGGCTCGAACGGTGTAAACACAGTACGCATGGATGGGTACCACCCACAGAAATGCGTCCTTCTAATTCTATATAGAAAGCACAGTCGAGTCCTGATTCGAACTAGAGTTCGAAAGTTCAATCGAACTTCCTCGTCGAAGCCAACTTCGGCCTTCATTTACATTTGCAAGTTGGCTTGGGTTCAGATAGCTTGCTATGCTAGGTTTATTGACGCATGACCTTCAATGTTTCGTTGGCCCACCGCTTCCTTTGCGTGCCCCGCATAAAGAAGTCCACTCGTGCTTCCTGCTTAGTCAGCGGATCAAAGCTTGATGAGTCAGCATCTTTTAAAATTTTTATTGCACCTTTTGTACTTAGCGTGGCACAGCAATTAATAAGTACGTATACAGGGTGTTTCACCTAAGACTTTACACTATTTTTAAAAATAGCCTTTTTTAGTTAGGAGAGCGCTTTATTCAGCGTAGCATTTTCAGCGGTGTAGTACCTCAGAATACAGCTAAGATGCGCTAACCAGTAGGCTGGTTAACTAATATTGAATACTTAAATTTTAACAATTACTTTTAAGCTTCTTAATTATTGAGAGGCGTGCAGCCCACCGTAAGTCATATTTTTATCAGTTTTTAGAATTTTAAAAACGCGGTTACCCTCGTCGCTGTGGCCCAACACATTTTGGCTATTTCGATGAGTTCCGTGCACTGGAGAGGCTACTTCAGCTACAAGCTTCTCGAAAGCACATGTATTTTGGCCCGATGTAGATAAAATTTGTTGGGCCGCAGCGCCGAGGGTAATCGCGTTTTCGAAATTCTAAAAACTGCTATGGATATTACTTACCGTGGGCTACATACATCTCGATAATTAAGGAGCCTAACAGTAATAGTCAAAAAGTTAACTATTCAATATTAGTTAGCCAGCCTTCTAGTTAGCCTGTCTTAGCTGTATTCTGGTGTATTACACCGCTGTCAATATGCCGAAAAAAGCGCTTTTCTAACTGAAAAGGCCTATTTTTAAAAATTGTGTACATTTAAGAGAAACACCCTGTGTAGACAATGAAAAGGAAAAATCTGTCATGGATTGTTGTCTTCCGGAATTCGCAGCTTTTTAGTAGGGCCAATGGCGAATAATATAGGAATGGGCATTTTTTCTACTAGGCTTTTCATTGCAAGGGCATGCTGACCATCATAACTATTTCTGTACTGCGTCAGGCTGTAAATTTTAGCGAAAATACCCGAAAACTGAAGATTCGCTATTACTATATACTACGAGGTCTTTGGAAATTATATCAATCATTAGCTTTCTTCGTTCTTCATTGTTTTGCTGGGGCCTTTTCAGCCGCTTCAGTAACCTTCATTCAGTCACCTTCTAATCGAAACTCGTGCGTAGAAGTAGCACTCCTGTTTTCAAAAATAATAAAACCTCTTAACCAAAAATGCGCGGAAAAGTAATGCTTGAAGCAGAAACCAAGCCAGCGGCTTCTGCGTTATGTACGCATCGTCTCAAGAGTTTCTCCACAGACTTATCTCGCCGTGGGTTTTTCGGCCACACACACAGTCAGTGCGCGCGCGCATAATGACGCCATAACGTGACCTACGTCGTTAACACGGATCCAGGAGAGAAAAGCCCATGGCCTTTTTTCCCCCTTCGGCCAACGACGACGACACCGGGCTTAAAGGTCGATACGAGTCCGCCAGCCGTCCTCTTTCGGTGGGGATGTTTTGGGCGTATTTACTTTGGCCCACCGCGCGGGGATGACGGCCAAAGGCGACGGGTCCGCCACAATCGATATCGTCCACGCCGCGGAAGCGCCTCGCGAGCAACGGCGCTCGACAGCGAAGGGGATCGAGGCCCTGCAGCTTCCCTCTTCCACTCGCTCAACTGAGTCGCCGTCCAGCGAGAAAGCGGAGTGCCTCGTGCCGTCCCTCTTATCCTTCACGAGCGCCGTCCTTTTTTAGTCATTTCATGCCTTCCCTTTTTTTTTTCCTTTTCCGAAAGTGATTTTTCGACGCGCGATGTCTTCGTTCTTGCCCTCTTCATTTACTTGCTTGCGTGTGTTGTATAATATAGCATTGTATTGTGTTATTTTTATTGTATTGTATTGTTATTGTTTGATTTGGTTTATGGGGGTTTAACGTCCCACAGCGACTCAGGCTATGAGAGACGCCGTAGTGAAGGGCTCCGGAAATTTCGACCACCTGGGGTTCTTTAACGTGCACTGACATCGCACAGTACACGGGCCTCTAGAATTTCGCCTTCACTGAAATTCGACCGCCGCGGCCGGGATCGTAAAATGTATTGTATTGTATTGTATTGCAATGCATTGTATTGTATTGTATTGTATTGTATTGTATTGTATTGTATTGTATTGTATTGTATTGTGTACCGTCGTGTTGTGCTAATTGTATTGTGTTCTGTTGTACTGCATTGTACGATGTTGCATTTCCTTTTAGAAAAACTGATCAAGATGAAAGAAGAGCACCGGTAAGCGAACCGGCTACGGCATTTCGATGGAGGCGATATGAAAATAAAACTGGAGGGGACACTTAAGCTCCGTCTTAAGTGTATAACGCCATAGCGTTAATGAGTTAATGCTCATATCTGCGGAATTGGTCATTCTCATTTTTACACTAGTATGACCTCGGGAGTCATCATACCCCTCCTAGCGCAATGGTGCAGTTGAAATATTTTCACGTAGATCCTCTATTTCTAAAAACGTCGCGTTATTTTATCTGTAGTTAAAATAACCCTACCCTTCGTACAACTGTTTCTTCGTTTGTGCGCACAACTTTAGTGGTAATCGCGTACTTCTTTTTGTGAGCCAACCAAGTGCGCCTTAACAATGGCCGAGCGCGGAATTTGTTCGCGGAAATTTATGCACTGCTTCTGGTCCACCTAAATGCTAGCATCAGTTGTACAATCCAAGAGGGCCTGGCAATGGGTGTTCATCCTCTCCCAGGTCCGGCTGGACCGCATGATCACAGGCGACATGTTGTCGACATCACCCGTTTTCCCGTGCTGCACGTTCCAAAGTGGCTAGATTCGCTTCTCCCTGTCAAGGGGGAGTCAGCAGACTTCTGCATGTCCTTAAAGTGGCTAGGTAGGCTCTTCACTATCAAGGCATTTGACTGCATCCTCAAAGTCACTAAATAGTGTCATCACTATTAAGGGACATATGTCCATAAAGTCGCCAGAGTGGCTCTTCTATATGAAGGAATTATTAAGGGACTTTTCACGTCTCAATAAAATCGCTAGATAGGCTCTTCGCTGTCATAAACCGTAAGAGGGAAGAGTGGGTCAGGGATCAAACACGGGTTAATGACATCCTAGTTGAAATCAAGAGGAAGAAATTGGCTTTGGCAGGGCATGTAATGCGAAGGCAAGATAACCGCTGGTCCTCATGAGTAACGGACTGCATTCCCTGAGAAGGCAAGCGTAGCATGGGGCGGCAGAAAGTTAGGTGGGCGGATGAGATTAAGAAGTTTGCGGGGATACAGTGGCCGCAGCTGTTAAAGGATAGGGCTAATTGGAGAGATATGGGAGAGGCCTTTGTCCTGCAGTGGGCGTAATCAGGCCGATGATGATGATGATGATGATGACGATGATGACGATGTTCCTGCTCAGTCCCACATGGGCAATTTAGTGTTTGGGAAGCAGGTCAATGGGGGTGTTTTCCGTTGTGACATATACGGCCATGATTCTGTTAACCCCGCGGAACATCCCTCGCAGAGCTGTCGTTGCAAACGAAGCTTCCCCTTTCCTGCACCACCCCTCAAAGGCAAAGCTGTCAGAACGGCACGGCTTGCTCGTGGGGCCTCTTGCAGGCGATAGATGGCGGCACGGTCTCGCTGGGGCTCACGCGCGGAAAGCAGGATGTGTCGGAGCCTCAGGAGACAGAACGAATGCGCGTAGCAACGTGAGCGGTCAAGGCACGTAGGCATTTGGTTGTAAAGTGGCGGTTAACTGCGTGGCTAATCAGAACTAGACGAAACGGAGGAGGATGTAAGTTTAGTTGGTTAATGCAGAGGCCAAAGACTGAAAATTCCCGCAAACAATACAGTGAACGCGTGAGTGCGAAGTTATCCTTAGAAATGTGAGTTCACGAACAGAGCACCGTGAAGAGAGATGCGAGCCAAGATTATTGACATTCGCCTTCAAAGTAAAAACGACCAGGATAAAAAGAAGAAATCTTCGTTGACAAGAAATCAGCAAGACATACTCTAGCGTTGCGTTTTTTGTTTTTTACGCTCCAGTCCCCGCTCTCCCCACCGCGTTGCCTTTTCTCGGTCTCCCTGTCGTGAAATGGACGTAGCGTATCCGATTGTGCTCTGGCCCGCAGAAAGCCCCGCCGCCGCACTAAACCGCTCAGCGCCGGCGAGTCGAGACGTAACTGTCATTCCGGGGGAAGTCGAGGTCTTCCGATACGGCCGCCTACGTCCCCAACGATTTGATGCCTGTCATTTCTGATCTCACGTACGGGATCGCTGGACCTTATCATTACAGGCACTCCGCGCGGCCGGGTCTTCGGTACAGCGCGCCGGTGTCCAAGACCGTCGGAGCGCGTCCTTCCTTTCCTTGTGCCCCGGAAGCTGAAATAGTAATAGTGGAGGGGAAAAAAGCAGCTCTTCCTTGGTCCCTGTTCAGTTCCCGATGATCTCCGGGCGGCAGCCATGTGCGAAGCCGGTGGACGCTCCAGTGGCGGCCCCTACTGTGCTCGCCGGCGACGATCTGGGAGCCGATTAGCGCCTGCGCACGTCACCGATTCCGGGCGGCCACCGCTCCTCGTTGTGGTTCGCTGAAGCGGGACACCCGCGCTTTGTAGGAGCGCGCGCGCGCGTCTTGCCGTCTCTCTCGAAGTCTTTTTTCTTCCCTGTTCTTGTCTTTTGGTTTTCGTTAGAGGGTTTCTCGAATCAAAGACTATTGTCGCCGGCTTTCGCCGTCCATTAGAAGCGATGAAGCAACTGAGGTTGAGATGATGGCCACCCTCCCGTTGGTCCTCTGCCGGGCGTTCTTTGTGTCATTCCTTCGCGCAGGGACGTGCAAGATCCCAAACCATCGTCGAGTGTTGGTGTATGCCTAAGAGTCGTTTAAGGCGGTTGTGGCCAAAACCGGTCGCGCGCAAAAACTACAGCACTCGTTACTGTGTTGCCGGGATGAAGTCACCCTCTGCGGTTATCGACTAAAGTGCATTCAGATACACTGGCGCATATTTTGTTGTTGTTGTCCGTGGTTTTCCTTTTCCATGACTCTCCTGTCAGCGAATAAGTTCGGTGGGTCGGAACAGTGTCACTCACTGTCGGTCTCGGACTATCACTCTATCTTTTAAGAAGCAAGAAAGTGCATTTAAGCACGGAGCAGCCAGCCGCAGAATCTAGAAAATGCTTCTGAATCGAACCTCAGAGCTAGGACGGGGGGGAGAAATCAAGGCGCTGCCTTTTCGAAACGAAAAGTAGACCGCTGCCAAAAAGTACACCTGGAAAAGCGGCGGCAACACCGCAGTGGCTTCTCTTCTCTTTGTTTCTTTGTAGTACACGGCTTTCGTGATTTGCGTTTTTTGATGCAGACCTCAGTCTGAATAAAACGAGTCAAGCCACAAAGCATCTATTTCTATATCGCTCAAACTATCGTTATTTCAGAAAAAAAAATTTACACATGAGTACCGAACAAATAGTCGGAGGTTAGATATTATCATCATCTCCATTACGGTAAAGTATACGTCGCGAGTCGCCATTGGTATGTTTGCGCTATTTCTTTCACACTAAGGCTCCGTTTTAGCTGCTCCGTTTAACTGCATATTCGTTATTCAGGACAAGTCATCTGTACTGGATAAATCTAGGCACTGGGATGCTAAAGAATTGATTGATTGATTGATTGATTGATTGATTGATTGATTGATTGATTGATTGATTGATTGATTGATTGATTGATTGATTGATTGATTGTGATTGATTGATTGATTGATTGATTGATTGATTGATTTGGAATGCCAATGGCCTGTTAATGGGGTGGGTTGTGGATCGGGAGGACACTATCAGCTTCATGTCGGCGACACGACAGCAGCAGGCTTTCTCTGCCATGTCGTTTAGGTGGATCCAGTCTTGGAAATTATGTTTGTCTGGTGGTCTGTCCTCCTGATGTGAACTAACCAACAGAGCTGCAGCTACGAAGTGGCGACCACTCTCTGGGAAACGTAGTGACTGTTGATCACATCCTTGAGCAGGTGGCCCCATTCTTTGACGCTGATCGATAAGTGCGCGTGACAAGCTGTACGCCATCACGCAGCACGTGACTTCACAGCCATTCTGCCGTATAATGTCGTGAGTGGGAAGTGTCAGCGCGGCGTGCACAGCTAGTCGTGGCCGCTACAAGGTCGTCGCCTCCTTCAGCGCGCAATCTTGTAGAGTACTTCCGACCTCATCGATGTGTGCCGCACGAGGCAAAATATCGACCCGAACGACGAGCGGAAAGGTTCCGGACTAAGCACGGCAAAATACTGTCGGAGGAACTTCTCTGTATCGTCGGGTGGCCATGAGGAACAGGAAGTAGCAATATAGACACAGGATTCAGATATCTTGAGTGTAATATTGTCGACTTAAACCTCTTCAATGGTATACCAGCTGAGGAAACGTTTCGTTCCCCTTTATCTTCTCTTGGCCCTCTGTCACTGGTGTCGCCTTTCACAGCCTTGGTCACCGGAAAGCAGCTGCAACTAATGAAAGAGTAGCAGAGAGATAGAGAATAAATTTTGTTAACAAACACAGGTCTTGAGAGTTGTTTGATGGTCAGATGGGTGGGGGTCCTCACTCCAGAACTCCGGTGGCCCGAGCTGCTTCATGAACCTCGTCTATGAGCTGTAGCTGACATTCCGAGGAAACACTAGTCAGTTGAGCCTCCCGACGTATGTGTCGATCGTCTTTAAAGGTTCAGGCTTGTATGGGACTTGTGTGGTATTTGCGTCACACCAGGGGCAGCTTTCAGGGTATTCAGTAGGTTACATTTTGCTATATTTATGTAGGTTTCGAAATGAGTTTGTATTTGGAGCCACACTTCAGCATGGGCTATGCGTAGCTTTTTGTGCGGTGGAGTGCATTTCCGACGGTTAAGAGGTAGTGTTTCTAGTCGTTCGCTATATGTGGACGAAAGGGGTGTGAGTTGAGGATGGGAAGAGCCCGCTCGGTTAATTAGCGTTTGAGCTAGGTTATGAGCCGCCTCGTTGTCCTCTAACCCGGCGTGACCCGATGTTCAAGTAATCCGGTGATGTTCTTGCAAAAAGGCAGCAGCAAGGAACTCTACTGCTCTTTTTGGGGGTCTACCGGCCGTGTAATCACGGCATGCTTGTTGTGAGTCTATGATAACACGAGCCGAAACAAAGGGAGACTAAGCGTTACAAAACACGGTTCGGGTTTTGGCATTACTAAGTGGTTGCGCCACCTGGGAGTTATGCAGTGAGCCATTAGTGGCTATTTGCAATGTTGTTTTCGCAGACCGTGGTTATGGTTCGAGCAGCCTTGGCGAGTTCATCTGAAAGCCGCATGTGGCGTAGCGATAAGCTATAGCCTTCGAGTTTTGGGCCATTTAGAGGGCAGGATTTGGACACGTGGAGCCTGCGGAGAGTTTTACTAATGGTGTGATCAAAGAGCTCTCGCTGCCCTTTGGTGGGGACTACAGGAAGGTAGACAGAAGAGGACCACCAAGGGCGAAATGTTTGCGTGGCGAACTAGTGCCTAGAAAACAACAAAAATCGACAGCTTAGATAGCGAAAAGTAACGCAGATATGGGGTGCTGTCGGTAGAGAACGGTAGCGGCTCTTGGTCGTGCTCAGTTTAAACGTGACAAAGACCTGTCCAGATAACAAGCGTTCATCGTCGAGGAGGAGGAGGAGGAGGAGGAGGAGGAGGAGGAGGAGGAGGAGGAGGAGGAGAGCAGGGAGGTCCAGGACAGTCCAGGGCGATATAGGATTACACTTCTCTTACTGCGCGGTCGTTCGCGAACACAAGTCAATGAAACATGACTTGTCACGTGAAGTGAACCTGAAAATGACAGCACCGAGTCCCTCTTTTATAAGAAAACAGGTGGCATCCCTTACAAAAATTTCTTTAGACAGTCTATAGACTGTCCATAGACATCTGTCTATAAAGTCTATAGACTCTCTATAGACAAACCCTAAAGAACAGTCTATAGGCAATACAAACTCTATTGACAGTCTATAGACAATCTATAGATTTATGGCCATACACATTTAGTAAACCTTTTTCTTTAGATAGTCTATAGACTATGAATAGACAAAAATAAATATCTATAGGAAGACAATAGAGGCTATAAGAAGTCTATAGACTGCCTATAGACCATTGTTGTAAGGAATAGGTTGAAAAATAAAAATGACAAATACTTCACGACAGTATTGCCGGTTTACTGTGGCTGTGGAAGGTGGAATTTAGTCGTTCCTAGCCGTTGAAAGAGCTTCGTGCGTTGAGCTGCGCCGTAACTGCGTTTGCTAACTGGTTCAGAAGAGACGTCGTTAACGGCGCGTGTGCAACCGTGTCATTGAACAAAAACTTGCATTGCACGGAAAAATAACAGTCGGTTTAGCATTCTTTAAAGCTCCAAGAGAGTAGAGCGAAAAACCAGGCTTCACCCTGTAATGGCCAGGCATTGAAAACGCGGGATAAAAGTTATGAAATCAGAGGATTTCATGACTAATAGCGTCTCAATTGCAAAAAAAAATAAAAGAATTCGACATTTGACAAGTGAAATATCAGTTGAGTGCAATGAAATGCAGTTAACTTTGATTATTTCTGAATATCTAATCACGATATGATTACGGACAAATCCATACAAGCATGAACTAAATAAAAATAAAAATAAACACTCTTTCGACATCTCCTACAATATAACATAGCGACCCTCCCAGAAATTTTAGTCTGTTTTCTGTTATGCTTAGCTTTGGCATGAATTTACCTTTCAGTATAGCTTTCCTGTATCTCAGCCAGTTGTCACTTCTATTTTCTTTAATAAATGTGTTTTAAAGGACCGTTCCTGAAATAATGTTATCAAATTTATACTCTTCTGCTAATATAAATAAAAATTCTCTGTATCACAGGGGATACGCGGGGCATTACAGGGAACTACTGGGGCATTGCCCCTCCCTGTCTCATTATCTCTCTTCCTCTGAACAGGTACAAGATGATTCTATCTGAGCATTCTGCTTGACTCTGTGCATGACATCCAAGTTACTAGGCCATCGTCAACCTGAAATGCGAAGGATTTGTTTTGAATTCTTTCTTCCCACTTTTTCTGCACAGAACTCCACAGCATCACTCAGGCAGACTTTTTTTTTTTTAACCATGATCGCAACAACATAAAAACATTAACACCGCCTGCATTTTTTTTCTTACTTGTCCGAGCGATATTCACTGCGAATGCTGTTTTCTGCAGCCCGTGGTTTCAAGGCTATCACATATCGCTCCCCGCCATTCTTGCGTATTGCTCAAACAAAACCCGACACGCCACACAGTGTCACGGATAAGCCCTGCTGTCTTTAAACAACGCTTAGGGTGGCGCCGCTTCCGCCGTGATGCGCTTTTGAGCGACAGCGTGCGCCCTGTGCAGAGCATATGTGTATGCCTTTTCTCATCTTTATGCGTTGAGGGCACAAAATCGTTCAGCATGGCGAAATCCCTTTCATGGAGCGCACCTTGGTGGCACGAAACGACGCGTTCGGTTTTTCAGCGCGGTGCCCTGCCCAACTGGGCAAACAAACGTACATGAAATACATCATACGATGCTCGATCAGAAATAATCTCGCGTGCAAACGGAAGGGTTGGTGGCGGCATAGGCACTGGTCGGCATACGCGCGATGTGCCTTGTCGGAGTATCATGCAGCCCGCCGTAACAAAGCACGAATCTATAAGTATCCACTGCCAGATTACTACAAACCAAAGGCATGAACAAAACTGGCGAGAGGTGGCATTGCGTGCGATTAATGGTTGTCTCGCGCAGCAGCTTGCCGAGACACAGGTTCCCGAAGACGAGGAAAATTCTTTTCAGTCATCATCAGCAGCATCCTGACTTCGCCCACTGCAGGGAAAAGGCCTCTCCTATGTCTCTCCAATTAACCTTGGCAAAACAACAACAACAACAACAACCCTGTCCTTTGCCAGGTGCGCAAACTTCTTAATCTCATCCGCCCACCTAACGTTCTGCCGCCCCCTGCTGCGCTTGCCTTCTCTTGGAATCCGCTCCGTTACACTTAACCATCGGTTACCTTGTCTTCGTATCACATGCCCTGCCCAAGCCTATTTCTTTCTCTTGATTTCGACTAGAATCCCATTAACCCGGGATTGTTCCCTAGCCCACTCTGCCCACTTCCTTCCAGTCCCTTAACGTTACATCGATTATTTTTCTTTCCATGGCTCGCTGCGTTGTCCTTAACTTAAACTAAACACTTTTCATTAGCCTCCACGTTTCTGCTCCCTAGGTGAGTACCGTTGAGATACAGCTGTTGTATACTTTTCTCATGAGGAATGTTGGTAAACTGCCATTCGTGATCGGAGAGAACCTGCCATATGCGCTCCACCCTCTTGTCATTCTTCTAGTTATTTTCCCTCTTATGATCTGGATCAGCGGTCACTACCTGCACTAAGTAGACGTATTCCCTTACCACTTCCAGCACCTCGCTACCAATTGTGAACTGCTGTTTCCTTGCAAGACTGTTGAACATTACTTTGCTTTTCTGCATGTTATTTTTAGACCCACCATTCTGCTCTGCCTGTCTAACTCATTCATCATGCTTTGCAGTTCATTTCGTGAGTGACTAAGCAAAGCAATGTCATCAGCGAATCGGGGATTACTTAGATATTCTCCATTAACTCATATCACCAACTATTTCCAATCCAGGCCTCGGAATACCTCCTGTAAACAGGCGGTGAATAGCATTGGCGAGATCGTGTCTCACTGCCTGAAATTCTTCCTTATTGATAATTTATTGCTGACTTTATGTAGGACTATTGTGGCTATGCAGTCGTTATAGTATAGATATCTCCCAGTATTCTGACATAAGACTCTTCTACACCCTGAATTCCGCAATTCCTGCATGGCTGCTGAGGTTTATACTGAGTCAAGTGCTTTCTTGTAATCAATGAAGGCTCTATATAAGAGTTGGTTATATTCTGCGCATTTCTCTGTCACCTGGTTGATAGTGGGAATATGGTCATTTGTCGAGTATCCTTTACGAAAGCCTGCCTGATCATTTGGTTGATCGCAGCCTAATGTTGTCCTCGACTCTATTAGCGATCACCTTAGTAAATACATTGTAGCAACGGACAGTATGTTGATCGATCTGTAATTTTTTAAGTCCTTGACGTCAACTATCTTATGATTTAAGATAATGTTAGTGTTAAGATAATGTTAGCGTTCTTCCAAGCTTCTCGTAGGTCGAGGTCATAAGGTATTGCTTATACAGGGTGGCTAGTTTCTCTAGCACAATCTCCCCTCCGTCCTTCAACAAATCTGCTGTTACCTGATCCTCACCAGCTGTTTTTCTCCTTTGCTGTGTGCTACTGGCTCCCTCATTAAGGTCCTTATTGCATTCGCTGCTGTATAGATTTGTGTAGAACTCTTCGGCTGCTTTAACTATCTTATCCATATTGCCAATGACATTGTCCTGTTTGTCTCTTAGCACGTGCCTAGTTTCCTCTTCACCGCTTTTAGGCTGCCTCCGTTCTTTGAAGCATGCTCGATTCTCTCTATGTTAAACTTTCTTATGTCGGCTACTTGCGCTTATTTATTAACTTTAATATCTCTGCCAGTTCTATTCTGTCTGTAGTCTTAGAGGCTTTAACGCTTTGGCGTTTCTTTGTCAGATCTTTCGTCTCCTGAGATAGCTTGCCGGTATCCTGTCGAATCACCCTACCGCCTACTTCTACTGAGCACTCCGTAATGATAGCTGTGAGATCGTCTTCCCCAGCTAAAGCCGAATATCTCTTCTGCAGCGATATCCTGTATTCCTCTACTTTCCCTCTTACCGCTGACTCGTTAATGGACTTCTTCTACACTAGCTTCTTCCGTTCCCTCTTCAAGTCTAAGCTAATTCGAGACCTTACAGTTATGTGGTCACTACAGCGCATGTTTCCGAGGACGTCCACATCCTGAACGATGCCAGCTAGTTGAGCGCATAGTATGAAGTGTCACATTTAGTTTCATCGTTGTGACTCTCCCGCATCCACTTCCGGTTCTCTCGTTTCTGGAAGAATGTATTCATGGTCCGTAAATTATTTCTCTCTGCGAACTCTACTAATAACTCCCCCTGCTACTGCTAGAGCATATATGCCACGTGGCCTACCGCCTGGTCTCTGGCCTGCTTGCCTACCTTCGGTTTGAAGTCGGCCATCAGTACATTGTACTGTGAGTTTACATTGTTCATTGCTGAATTCACGTCTTCATAGAAGCTTTCAACGATTTGGTCATCATGGCTGGATGTAGGCGCATAGGCCTGCACCACCTTCAGCTTGTACATCTTATTAAGCCTAATTACGATAGCTGCCACCCTCTCGTTAATACTATAGACTACTCTATGTTGCCAGCTATATCCTGACTGATAAGGAAGCCCCACATCTAGTTCTCGTCTGCCCGTTAATCCACTATAGCGCAGTACGTGCCCGCCCCTTAGTACAGTGTACGCCTCATCTGCCCTCCTAACCTGCAAACCCAGCATGAAGAATCAAATGGTCCGCACTAGTTAAACGTGTCGATTGAAAATGTGTACATTACACTCTTATACAGGAACTGTTGAACTGGGAATCGGGAACTGGGAATGGTCTAATCCATAAGGAGACTAAATATGGGTCATGCGGTTAGGTCGCTGACGGAGTAACAATCGGCCTACGGGGGATTAATGGTTATGGCAATGCAATTAGTCAACAGGCGGACTAACCACCGTACCTCTGTAAGTCATCACTAATAGTTTACATAGCAACCTTACTTATATACTCTTCGATATGGTGGCTAGAGGAGAGCCGCAGGAAATACCTGTAGCGCTGCTTGAGAAAACAAGCGTTCGGTGACTAGTGTGTTCGGTTAAAAAACTGACTACAGTTGCACTACGCTAACCTATCAACAAACTTATAAGCGACAAACCAACTAACATACTTCGGTGTTTGAAGCATTTCACTGTTGGGCTGGCAACTGTGACTCAAGGTCGCGTCAACAGATCTATGCTACGACTACCGGAACGTTGGGCCGACGGTAGCAGATCAGTAGGGCTGAAGTGCAGCCATGTAGCCTTGTGTTTGTGTGACTTAACCACAGGTGTGCAACAAACTCACAGCAATCCCAAAGCGGCCCATTTCTGAATTTTTGTTGCCTTACGAGTACACGTCACATATTTAGTTAATAGGAATACTGGTTCATCTCGCTTCAAACCATACTTTATCATGGTATTATACAGAGAAGGCCCCTTATTTTACAGCAACAGCTTTTAAGTGCGCGTTCCTGAGTTTCGCGTCGTCGTCGTCGTAGTAGTAGTAGTAGTACTAGTAGTAGTAGTAGTAGTAGTAGTAGTAGTAGTAGTAGTAGTAGTAGTAGTAGTAGTAGTAGTAGTAGTAGTAGCAGTAGTAGTAGTAGTAATGTCGTCGGCGTCGGCGTAACCGCTGGACGCGTTGCCATGGAAACCTTTTGGAGTGTGGATACCGTGGAAGGAGGCGGGTTTGACTTGAGCGGAGGAATGCCTAACCTGTGGGTGGTTTCGACCGGAAGCGTCCGGTGGGTGCTTACCATGGAAGGAGGAGAGTACGGCTAGAGTGTAAGATGGCGCAGCCGGTGGGTGATTGCCACGAGAACCATCCGGTGGGTAGGTACCTTGGAAGGGCGAGGAGGAAAGTATGGCGAGAGCGCATGAGGGCGTAACTGGAGGGTGGTTACCGGAAGATGGTTACCCAGGAAGGAGGAGGGTATGGCGAGACCATAAGAAGACGCAGCCGGTGGGTGCTTGCCACGCACACCGCCCGTACGGTAGTTGTACTGGAAGGTGGAGGAGGATTACAGGAGGGCATGGTGAGAGCGTAGGAATGCGTATCCCGAGGGTAGTTACCGTGGAAGGGGGTGTGGCTAGCGCGGAGAAATGTAGGACAGTCCATCTACGGCGGCTGCTGCGAAACATGCCGCCCTAGAAGAGGATCATCGACGGCGCCGCGCGCCTAGAGGCGGACTGAAGAGGAGAGCTCTTCGAAAAACGAATGTATGGAAAACTTAGAATAGAGCTGTCCAGCTATACACATATAAAGTCGCTCTCATATTCTCTACCTCAACATATCGTGAGATGTAAATACTTTAACAGCTGTCGCTGAATCTCGCGTTACACAGGGGCATGCCTTGGTATATGAATGTTTTGTTGCTTGCAAGTTGCTTCTTTATGGCGGTATCGAAATGAATCCTGGCCCGACTCAAAAGGAAGTTATTGAACAAATATTACACGGCCAGCTGTCTCTTCAAGCCGAAATCAGTGAAATGAAAGCAGAGCTAGTTAAGACTGTAAATATGGTGAGCGATCTGCAGAGCCTAATGCAAAAAAAAATGGAGAATAAGCTGAACGAAACATCAACCTTCACCGAGCAGCCCCAGGAAATACACACAACCTTGAAATCAATAGAGAATCTAATGGGTTTTCAAGCCAAAAAACTGACTAATCTCGAAGATCTAAGCAGACGGTCCAACCTAATCATTCATGGTATTACTGAGGAACCTGACGAAACAGAAGCTACGCTGAAAGATAAAATAGTCAAAAAAGTTTTCGAGGACAAGCTTCAAGTCAGTTGCCAATCTATCGGGCGCATTCATAGGTTTGGGCGTAGAAACGACAAACGCCCTTTTATTCTCTATTTACAGAATTTTGCAGAAAAAAAGACAATAATGAAAAATGTTAAGCTAAAAGGCTCAGGAATATCAATTCAGAATAATTATTCTCAATCTACGCTGCAGACACGAAAACTGCTTTGGGATAGCGCGAAAGAAGAGAGGGATCAAAAAAAGGTCACCCTTATTCATGACAAGCTAAATGTGGATAAAGATATGTTTTTTCTGGGATAAATCACAAAATAAATGCGTAAAGATAGTCTACTCGGGTAAGAGAGTAGATCAGCAGGACAAGGCATGAGGCGATTTGCAAGATCAGAGCAAACATTTGCGCAAAATAAACATTAACGCGCGTAGTTTAGTTAATAAGACAGACATGCTCGAAATAACGCTATTACACCATGATCCGCACGTTACAGTGATTACTGAGACATGGCTTCACAGTGATGTGAATGATGGGGACGTTTTCCCTTCTTACACTGTATTTCGAAAAGACAGGGAATCTAGGGGTGGTGGAGTGGCTGTCCTAATTAAGAAACAAATTGAAGCCGTTTTGCAAGATGATGTACATGATATTGAATGCCTATGTGTGAAACTCTCCTGTTGGGGACAAAACTGTTTTATATGCTCTTTGTAGGCCTCCGAGTTCTGGAACCCACTACTTAACTTAATTAGAAAATCATGTCACAGTACAAAAACAGTAAAATTTTATTGACGGGTGACTTCAACTTGCTATGTGTGGATTGGGAACTTCTTGAGTGTCTCGGCGCTTGCTCAAAGTAAGCCAACGTATTGTTTAAAATAATGCTTACCCACAACCTGACGCAAATAGTTCAGGAACCAACCCGTAAAGTTGGTTCCACGAATTCTTTGTTAGGTTTGCTGTTCGTCCCTCGCGACATTGTAAATTTTAATGTTTCTGTGGAACAAGGCCTTTCTGACCACCACTTGTTTAGTGCTTCATTTCCCTTAGTACGGCAAACAAAAAAGAAACACTCATCGCCACGTTACTTTAAAGATTATTCGCGTGCCAATGACGCATCTGTCATTGAACATCTGGAAACCTGCTTTGTTGATTTCAATGATGCCGATGTCTGCGCAGTCTGGGTCAGTTTTAAAAAATCTGTTTGTATTGTATCAAAACTTTTGTACCAAACAGCCACAAAAATTAAAGGAAACCTCGTGGATGTCACGCAATATAATTCAAATGAGGCGAAGGGTATAACGGCACAAGAAGAAACGCGCAGATCCTGAAGTGCTCAAGGAACCACTGGACAATCTGGCACGTGCCTTACGTGATTCAAAAGATTATTTCTTCAACACTTCCCTTCAAAACTTTTTAAAAACTGAGCCAAGTAAGTTTTGGAATTATATTAGTGAAAAAAAGAAAGCAGTCACACAAATTTTGGTGAACAACACTACGGTATGTGATCCAAAGGCTATTGCTCAGCATTTTAATAGTTATTTTCAAAGTGTATTTTCTGCCCCGAGCACATGTACCGACAACAGCCGAGTGTATTATCCCGCCGAAGTGAATTTTATTTCTTACCCTGGTGTCTTTTCCATGTTACTGAACCTGAAAACCAAAACGTCATAGGTGCCCTGACAACATTCCAAACGCATTTCTGCGACGCTATGCCGAAACTCTGGCTAAATTCCTCGTGATAATTTTTCGCGCTTCAATGTCAATAGGCAAAATACCTGATGACTGGGGGACAGCCCGAATTGTTCCCGTTTATAAAAAAGCAGACCGTCTTCTTTTGCAGAACTACAGTCCCATATCATTGACGTCCCCGTGCTGTAAGCTATTAGAACATATAGTTGCACACTGTATGAACGAATTTTTAGAAAAAAAATCTCGTGCTAACTAGCTTCCAGCACGGGTTCAGAAAAAGATTCTCGACGGTAACACAGCTAATTACAGTAATAAATTCATTTGCTTCCTGTGCAGATAATAAAGGCCAAATCGATGCAATATTTTTGGATTTTAGCAAGGCATTTGACAAAGTTCCTCATGATAAACTAATTTTTAAAATGAAAGAAATTGGCATCCTGATATTTTAGTAACATGGATTACTGCATACTTAAAAGACCGCAAGCAGTTTATTGAGGTGGGTGGACAACGTTCGGGCTCTCTTCCAGTTTCATCCGGTGTTCCCCAAGGAAGTGTTTTGGGCCGTCTGCTTTTCCTTTTGTATGTCAATGATATTGTTCAAGTTGTTAACCCACCAGTGCATATTCGATTGTTCGCTGACGATTGCATTCTATACCGAGAAGTTACAATAAGGAAGATCAAAGTGACCTGGACAATGCTTTGAACAACGTTTTCGAATGGTGCGACCGATGGGGCATGATTATGAATGCTGATAAAAGTGTTTATATGCCGATAATCCGAAAAACCATACGTCATAGCTACACATAAATTAGGCTCTCTCCCTCTTCAACAAGTATCTAACTACAAATACCTAGGAGTAATCATAAGTAGCAATCTATCGTGGAACTTGCACATAAACAATATCTGTTCCCCTGCATTTCGAAAATTGTGCTGCTTAAGACAAACTAAAAAATGCCCCTTCTAACATTAAGTTACTTTGTTATTCTTCAATAATTAGACCTAAACTCGAATATGCTTGCATAGTGTGGGACCCGTATACTAAATCTAACGTAAAAAATCTGGAAAGAATACAGAGAAGAGCTGTCAGGTTTATTTTTAATAAATATGCAAGGACTGACTCTCCAACCACTTTAATGGAGAATAATAAAATTGAACCGCTTGAACATCGGAGAAGAAAGCTTAGGTTAGAATTCATTTCTCTCCTTATTACATAACAAACTTGGTTTGGATCCCTCATCATACTTAACGCCGGCACCAACCAGACAAACGTCAACACAATCCCAGTTTTCTAACCCCTATATTCGCTAGAACAGACACAAGTTCTCGTCCTTTCCACGCACAATAACAGATTGGAATCAGCTAATTAAACCATTTTCCCATGAGTTTTAACCAATTATTGCTATATTGTGTTGTTTCTTTTGCGTTTTTTGTGGTTATGATTGACTTGTTCGCCCACCCTGCTTGGACTCAGTGTCCGCAGTATCTTGTAAATAAATAAATAAAATAAGCGGCCTGTCAATTTTTTCCTTGGCACGTTGCAACTATAGACCAACAACGTGTTACAAACATGGGTGGCAATCGGGCTCATCAGAGGTTACAGTCACTGTAAACTGATGCAGTGGCTCTAGCGGGGGTGAGCGGGAGTATCGTCTGCGCCGTCGTCCGCTACTGCGCGCGGCTCGCTTATTATGCCTTTTGAGAACTGTCTTCAATGTAGAGGTGTCTGGATTAAACGAATGTATTTGCGAGCTAATGTAGCGCACGCGGCAGCATGTCAGACTACACGAAAAGAACGCGCAGCTGACCGACTGCCTAGACGTTGTGGGAGGTACATACTTCCGACATCAAAACACACACTTATCGTAACGTTTTAAAACGATATCAGCGCTGAAAAGACGTCGCATACTTTTCCATACTCTTTTTCAGAAGTACTCGCTAATTGTTAAAGAAATGCCGCCTTCACTTCACAGATGCACTGTGAGATAGGAAAATTATTTTGAAATATTTTGTTTACATTTGTTTCTATAGGCCGCGCTCCTGCCCGGTACCCACACCAGGGGAAAACTCCGGCGCACGCATGCTGTGCAAGGTGTTTTAAAAATACATTGGCGTTGAAAGGACTTCCCATGCATGTACATTTTTTTTTCTGGGATGTACTCAACTTTTGTTAACGAAGGAACGACCTTATAAGTGCACTGTGACGTTAGAAACCTACTTTGAACATTTCTGTTCACTATTATCAGGAATTCGGAAAAAGCACTTGGCCACCACCGCGTGGCGCATGGCTTTTAAGATTCAGAGATAGCGCGCTGACATCATCCGTAACGTAAAAAGAAAGAGAATGACCCAGTGGCTGTAGAAAATAACATGATAGTCCGCTAGTCTTAGCGGCACTGGCTGGCAGCTGTCCCTATTTCAAGATAATGCATGCATTACTGGGCCGTGCCCCCAGCTGTTTCACACCAGGCGACCGCAGCGCCACCGCATCTTGCTTACGTCACAGATCAGTGTTTGTATATAGTTACTCCAATATCACGGCCGGAACACATAGTAACGACAACATCAATGCGCCCCCAAAAGGAGCCAAAAAGCGCGAAGTCCATCGATTTCTGAGCAGTGCTGGCGTGAAACGCTGCCAATAGAAATCGAGCGAAAAAATGAATAAACATAAAATGCCGCAATGACAAATGCCGTGCCGTCATTCGCGTCATTGGTTCGTGGATTCCATACCACGCGTGCGTTTGAGTCCAGCCGAATTCCGCGAGAAATCTGATTCGCTCGCGCGCAACGGCACGCCTTACGGTCATCGGTTTCCGCTGATCGGCATTTAACGCGATCGCATCGGAATTAGCGCGATGCACATTCACGCGTGCGCGGTGTACGCCAGTGAAGCGCGCGTCTCTGCAGCAGTCGCCGAGCGGTCATGGAGTAACGCCTGCAGGAGTTTGCTTGGTGGCTTGCTTGTTTGTTTTCCTGCGCATGCGTCGTTTTTATCTTTCGCCGTCATGCGAACGTAGGCAGGTTCCACCCAGCCTGCAGCACCCAGGACGGCTGTGAACGGTTCCTAGCCGCGCTGCGCAGAGTTCAGGATGCAAAAAGAGTTTTATACGGCGGGAAAGGAAAAGGTCGTGATTTTTTAATCGTTTCTTTGGGCTCTTTTTTTCCTGGTGCGTGTTGTCTGGAGAAAGTTGGGTGTTCGCTAGAAATGCTACCGCCGCAGAGAGAAAGAGCTAGCGGCGGCCGAATTAATGACCCGCAAAATGGCAGAAGAGCAGCATTTGGTGGGATAACGCAATTTCACGCTCGGAAGCTGCGAATCCGCAGTGGCGCGGCTGGGCTGCTCGTCCTCATTCTCATCCTCGCCTTTCACTTTCCCACGACTTTTTCCCCGAATGCAAGCGCGCGCATGTGTGTTCGTGTGTGTGTTGCTCGAAATTTGTCGAAAGCACCCTCAGCAAGAATCGCCACTGCAGACTCGTGCACTTTAGCCCAGTCGCCTGTGCAGTTGGGGGAAAAGAAGGGGGGACACTAATAACAACAAAGCACTACAGAACTTTTTCAGCGCTCCGAAAGAGGAGGGGGAGACGAGTACAAACTTCGGCTGCACGCGCTGCGCGAATGGCGAGAGAAAACCGGTGATTACAGGCCTAATGACAAAGCCACGTCCCCATTTAAGCGCGGTTCCCTGCGCTCTTTAGGCGCGCTGAAAGTGAAAGAACAGAGAAGTTCAAAGCCGGTTCTAATGGCCGGAGCACTTAAAGAGCAGCTTGCATGCAAAGCAAACACGCGCGGTCCGTGGGAAAAAAGAAATGCTTTTGGTATTTTGAAGATAATGGTACAAGCCCGTGCGACACGTGCCGTGGTGGAGAGGGCGACATGGGAAAGGTTAAGCAGTGGCTGCGATTAAATTTCTCATGGAACTTTATGCCAGGTGAGTGCGCTCAATCTTCGTTTGTTTGTTGCTGTTTCTTTACTTGCAGTGCTGTTGCGCAACATTCAATGCGGCAAAACCATTTAGCGTTGGCTGGACTGACCGAGCTGAAATCGTAAGAAATGAGATCTGTAGCCCCTGGAGATTTTAAATATGTTTCTATCAGTAAATATCGTTTTCGTGTGGTTATTCATATCCACCTTAGTGGGAAGAATTTAGAATGTGTTTATTCCCTCGCTAACCATAGTCGTGATGATTAATCTGGTGGGTCCGATTCACCGACCTATAACGACCGGAATAATTAAGTTTCTTGTCGAAATGTAGCCGAAAACATTTGTTGGCAATTTAAAATACAGACGAAGTCTTCTGCTCCGAGTGGTGTCCTTATTTCGGAACTCCAATGGTTATGGCGGTTTCTCTTGCCTGGGACACCAGCAGGTTATGCTGGATCGTCAGGTCAGAGCTGGACATAGCGGCCTCCCACTGCTCCTTCGTGTACTGTGTTTATAGGTGGCCTGGTTTTTCTCTCTGCAGCCTCACGTGACGTGGCATGCTGTGGGTTTCTCGCCGCACTGCGGGCATGTGTCTTTGTAGTATTCAGGGAATATTATGCTCCATTTATGTAAACTTGGGAAGGTGTTGGTTCGGAGTTGCCTCCAGTCCCTAGTTTCCTGTGCTCTCAGCCACTTGTGTGTGTGCGTGGGGGGGGGGGGGGGGGGGAGGAGTTGATGCATTGATCGAAAGTATTGTAATCCGGCGTTCTAGGCCGTACGTACAGGGATGGTATGTGTAGTGGGGCAGTGTGAGTCTGTGTGCAGCCTGCTCGGTTGCATGTCTTCGAGCTATGCTATCCACGACCTCGTTTCCCTCAAGTCCTGCTGCCCACTGGGTTGTGGGCAACCTGCTCATGTGTGTGTGTGTGTGTGTGTGTGTGTGTGTGTGTGTGTGTGTGTGTGTGTGTGTGTGTGTGTGTGTGTGTGTGTGTGTGTGTGTGTGTGTGTGTGTGTGTGTGTGTGTGTGTGTGTGTGTGTGCGTGCGTGCGTGCGTGTGCGTGTGTGTGTGTGTGTGTGTGTGTGTGTGTGTGTGTGTGTGTGTGTGTGTGTGTGTGTGTGTGTGTGTGTGTGTGTGTGTGTGTGTGCGTGCGTGCGTGCGTGCGTGCGTGCGTGCGTGCGTGCGTGTGCGTGTGCGTGCGTCGTGCGCGTGTGCGTCGTGTGTGTGTGTGTGTGTGTGTGTGTGTGTGTGTGTGTGTGTGTGTGTGTGTGTGTGTGTGTGTGTGTGTGTGTGTGTGTGTGTGTGTGTGTGTGTGTGTGTGTGTGTGTGTGTGTGTGTGTGTGTGTGTGTGTGTGTGTGTGTGTGTGTGTGTGTGTGTGTGTGTGTGTGTGTGTGTGTGGCGCGCGCATATGGCAGGTTTTTCTCTTGCCACTGCCCATCGTGACAGGTGCAAGTTCAATTCATGTTTGGTCGCGAGAGGTTGCTCGGGAAGTGCAACCTGGGCCTCACAAGCCCCACCGATGGCAGCACCTGCCATAGGAGGGCAGTGCCGCATCACTTAACCGCTGCACCACCGCTTCAGGAGGGGTATGAGGAATCCCAGTGATCTATGAACGTAAAACAGGGAGTGACCAATTCCGCATATATGAGAACTGATTCATTATAGCGATCCGAACAATTTCCATCCGTGAACAATGGATCCGAACACTAGAACCGAAGTGAAAACCGATGGGGCTCTCGCACGCAATTAGTATTTGGCCTAACTACGCAAATCGGCCAACATTTTCTTTAGCATTTTTTTCTCCTCAATTTACTGCCGAGGGGCTGGCGAGTATCTCCACATATACAGACTCGAACTGAGCATCGTATAGAAGAGTCCTTCGTGCCTTGTTGAGGTCCGCGCGAAGTTCGTCGGAGCTCAACATCAGGAGAAAAAGCTACTTACAGAAACAATCAAACGCGCCACTAAACTGCACTCGCATCCTCGTTACCGTAAGCGTTAAACAGTCAATTAGCGAAGGAAACTTTCTCCAGGGGCAACTTCCCATTCACATGCCCAGCTGAGCCCCTTTTTTCCCGCACAGTAGAAACTCCTCCTCAATCCACCGAATTCCTTCGTTCGAATCCCCTTCCGCACGGGTCCTTGAGAAGCGCAGCTGGAACGGGAGTTAAAAGATCGACTCGCGCCGATGCACTTCGGGGTGGTGGCCAGGAAGGCAGGCGGATCGTAGGGAAGCAGGGATGGTCGGACTAACCCTTCCCTGCACGCAGTTGTCCCGAGCCCCGGAGCGGTACGGCGTCGCGAGAGGGCGCCTCGCGCAGAAGACGCACGCGGCGTAATCCCGTTAAGCGAACCCTCCGTGAAGCTAATAAAGGTGATTACTGTCGGCGGGTGCGGCCCTGGTTGCCCCTGGCGACCACACCGCCCAGCACCCCAGCGGCCCACGGCTGAACGCAGCGAGTGTGCCCGAGGCGCCTTCAGTGCTTCCGGTCTATGGGGACGAGGGCGGCGCGAGTTCGGCTAATAAGCCTCGCTGGCACTGCAGACCACACTCGAGGGAATCCAGTCGAATGGATGTGGACCGTATAACTCGACAAGACAGGGTTTACACGCTGTTTGCCCATCGAGCGGAGCGAGTCGACCTAAGGCGCATTTACAACTTCGAATTGCGGAAGTCGCGCGAATGGTTTCGGTCGATTCTTTACGTTGACTCGCCACTTGGTTGAGGCTCGTCAACCGTAGCGAATAAACCGAATTCGGTCGCAAGACGTCTGGCGATTCGCCTATGTGGATGCGCGTTATACACTCTGCGCATAGATTACAAGATAAATTCTAATAATTCCTGCGAGGCAGAATTGGCAAGAATGCTCTCCGCGCTATAAGCCAAGGTTGCTCAAACGAAGGAACACATTCTATCCTTTGGGCACCGGGACACGCTGGCCTGGCCGGGAACCACGCAGCGAACGCCACCGCTCGAGGACGTACCAACCGAGCGACGGCTGATGCGTTGAGACTCAAACGAGTCATACTGGAGCACCTTAGGGGACTGAGCAGGATCTATTCTTCACCCCATAGCCAACTCGGTACAGAGCAGACTAAGTTGGAGACAGCCCCAAACAAACACGTATCCATGCGTATTTGTTCTAAACAAGATACGCCCCACTACATACAGGCCCGCATGCACATGGTGCGGAGAGACAACCCCACTATACCACACCACAGGAGGATTCCAAAACAACCCTGCAGTCCCAGTCATACACAATGCCACGCCGGAGCAGTGGATGGTAGCGCTGTCCATGTTGGAACACGGAGATCGGCTTTCAATGGTCTAACGGACCTAAGCTGCCAGAGCCGCCGCAGGTATCTTGGACTAGGGACTCCACCCATGAAGACTCCCAAGGCGCTATGAGCAATGCATAAACGTTTTGTCTCTCTCCATACATTCTAAAGGCTGGATCACGCTACCGACCCTGGCACCAGCCGAGCACGACCTGCTAGAGCTTTTCGTGGAACGAACGGGTGAATGCCAGCCTGACTAATTAACTCGACTCGCTTGTGCCAGGCTCACATAAGCGCTGACGCTGTGAATGCTTTGTGTTTCCCCGAATGATGTACGCTGTCCATAGTTCGCCGCAAAGAAGCGCATGGCGGTGAAAGTTTTGCCCAAGTGACTCCGAACTACAACGTGCTAACCAAAGCTTGCGGCACATGAGCACTGATATGTACAACCTTCAAAGCTGACCGAAAGTGCTCCTTACATAGGTAGGTTTCTCAAATCGATGCGATATCCATTCGTCTCAACGGCGGATCTCAACTAAGGCAGCACGATGGCAATCACCTATCAGCGGAGCAGGCCCATAAATTTTCGCGATCCGCCGCCGCAGATCATTGGACAACTCAAAACGTCGTGCATGTTACTGAAGAAATGCACTAATGCGTCAAAGAAATGTGCACTCCCTGCGTGATAGCGCATACTTTCTGTGTCGGCACTGCCTCGCTCGTTTTAAGGCTAATTTTTCTCAAGCTCTGTTGAGCGCAGAACGACGATGTAGCACCGCGGCCGATGTAGTGTGCGGGTACGGCTTGGTCGACAGTGTAGCTGACGCTTACTAAAGCACATAACGAACTGGGCGAACCGAACTCTTGGTCGGCTCCGTCGCAACTTTTCCTCTGCTGGTACGTATCTGAAATATTTCAATAAATTCCTAGTTCGCACTGTGTTGGAATATACAGCGTCCATTTGCGATCCCGCAGTAAGTATAATTGCCGTCGTAAGGACTGATCGAAACCAACTCCGCCCGCCCGCTTCGCGTTTGGAACTGTACGGCAGCGGTTGCAATCGTAACTACTGTGAAGAAAGAAGAAATAAATAAAGGAAGAAAGAAAGAAAGAAAGAAAGAAAGAAAGAAAGAAGGAAAGAAAGAAAGAAAGAAAGAAAGAAAGAACGAAAGAAAGGAAGAAAGAAGGAAGAAAGAAAGAAGGAAAGAAAGAAGGAGAGAGAAGAAAGAAAGAAGAGAAGGAAGGAGAAAGAAAGAAAGAAGGAAAGAAAGGAGAGAAAGGAAGAAAGAGAGGAAAGAAGAAAGAAAGGAAGAAAGAAGGAAAGAAAGAAAGAAGAGAAAGGAAGAAAGAAAGAAAGAAAGAAAAGAAAGAAAGAAAGAAGGAGGAAAGAAAAGAAGGAGAAAGAAAGGAAAGAGAGAAAGAAAGAAAGGAAAGAAAGGAAGGAAGGAAAGAAGAAGAAAGAAAGGAAGAATGAAAAGAAAGAAAGAAAGAAGAAGGAAAGAAAGAAAGAAGGAAAGAAGAAAGAAAGAAGGAAAGAAAGAAAGAGAAGAAAGAAAGAAAGAAAGAAAGAGAAGGAAGAAAGAAAGAAAGAAAGAGAGAGAGAAGGAAAGAGAAGGAAAGAAGGAAAGAAAGGAAAGGAAGGAAAGAAGGAAAGAAAGAAAGAAAGAAGAAAGAGAGAAAGAAAGAAAGGAAGGAGGAAAGGAAGGAAGGAAGAGAGAGAGAAAGAAAGAAGGAAAGAAAGAAAGGAAAGGAGAAGGAAGGAAAGAAGAGAAAGAAAGAAAGGAAAGAAGAAAGAAAGAGAAAGGAAGAAAGAAAGAAAGAAAGAAAGGAAAAGAAAGAAAGAAAGAAAGAAAGAAGAAAGAAAGAAAGAAAGAAAGGAAGAAAAAGTGCCTAGTGGGTAGTGGAGGCCTCCAGAATAATTTCAACCACCTGAGGATCTTAACCACGCATTGACATCGCACAGCACACGGGCGCCTTTGCGTTTCGAACGCGGCCGCCGTTGTACGGCGAGTTTAGGAGGTGGAGCCCAACTAATGCTTGTGGCGCGTAAAGCTCCACCTATCGCTCAATCGCACGTCCGCTCCGCACAACTTCGAACTCTAATTCGCACTCGCAATTCTCCCGGCATCGCTCGGTTCGCTAACTGGGCTTCCTCCTCAGAGCTTTTTTTTTCTTTTGATCTCCCGTACAAGAAGCACACACACACGCAGGATTCCTAGAACGTCGCGGATAAGCCATTTTGTTGTAGCGTAAAACCAAATCTTGACGTCGAAAACGTTGTTTATGGTTTATGGTTTATGGGGGTTTAACGTCCCAAAGCGACTCAGGCTTTGAGAGACGCCGTAGTGAAGGGCTCCGGAAATTTCGACCACCTGGGGTTCTTTTACGTGCACTGACATCGCACAGTACCAACACCTCCTATATACTTGACAGTACACGGGCCTCTAGAATTTCGCCTCCACTGAAATTCGACCGCCGCGGCCGGTATCGAACCCGCGTCTGATGTCGAAAACGTGCTGCACTGAAAGGTACGTTTCCCCGCCACCCAACCAAAACACTCCTGCCACTCTCGGTCGAAAAAAGATGGGACTATACCGCGCTCAAAATGCACTACAACAAAAAGCCCACAGCGTTTTTCACAGCTTTAGGCAGAAAGGTCACGTGATCAGTGGCAAAGTCTCGATTCCCAGACGTTCACCACTGCCATGGCAGGGTAGGGCACGTGATAGAGATTAAAAAGACGCTGCTGACTTGTTTAAATACATGAGAGAAGCAGCGTAGCGAATAATCTGCACCAGTGCTGCCTGTGGCGTAATAATTAATCAGAGAGCCCCTCACTCTTCAGCTACGCCTACCTCTCTCCCGACATGAGGGCACTGGCCAGTCGAAAGAGAACCCAGTGGCTGGCTTGCGACACAACTCACTCTAGAAATTCCAGCCGGCCAAAGAACTCAGTGCGCCCTATATGCGGCGGCGAAAACTGAAGAGGTCCGGATTTATTCCGCAGAAGAAAATCAAATTAAGGTTCAATCGCTCGTGTCCTGCCGAAAAGATGAAGCCACCGGCTACGAGGCGACTACAGAATCAATAACATCTGGCGGTTAGTGCCCCCGGAGCTAATTACAGAAACTTTGGTTTTAACCCCCCCTATTCACCGCGAGCACCGATTATCCTTTCGCGTGTTCTGTCTCGCAAGAACTGCGATTTTATGACTGCCGCTATTTCACAATGTATCCTCCGCCTGTACGCTCGGAAACTATGGCTGCTTGCGCAGCTTCGCGGCTGTCGCAGTCCCGTCGAAACAAAGATCGCGGTTGTGTTTCGAACAACGCGGGAGGGAAGAGGGCGTTAAATCAAAGTTGCGAAACGCGGCTCGTAAAGAAATCCTTTTCTCCGTTCCCACGCATAACGTCAACACCATAACTGTTCCTCAGCTCGCGCTGTGCATGCCTTCTTTGTTCGCCGACGATAAATTTATTCCGATCGGCAACACGCTCACTCCGTCGGAAGCCCCCATGGTTTTCGCGGAAAATAAATGCGGGCTCCTCCACCCTAGAAAAAGTACAACTGACTCACTATCTTTTTTTTTACTATCTCTCTCTCTCTCTCTCATTTGCATCCTTTTGACGTAGGCGCTCCTCTCTGTGTGCACTTCGCTTGTGTAGGCGCGCGAACGGTGTGGCCCATCCAGAGGAGCAAAGAGGTTTTAATCCGGCATCGTTCGACGAGGACGGAGCCGGGAGCGCTTTGATGTTTATAGTGTACAAAAACAGAGTTGCGTGGCGTGTCCTTGTTGGTGTGCGACACCAGACTTGAAAGCGGTGTTGGATTGGGAAAAAAATGGTCTTAAAAGAATTGACTAATCCATGGCCCTCCCGCTTGACCCGGTTACCTCAACAGAAAAAAAAAATGATATACGGCATTCAGATAAAAAAATCAATCGAGGCATAACGATCGAGGCACATTCCAAACAAACAAAAAAACAAAAACGGAGTGCTGTGTTTGCTCACGTTGGTCTTGGTGAACCATCGGTCAGAAAAATGAAACCAAGGTTTAGCAGTGGCGTTCCTTTCTCTTTTTTTTCTTTGCTTCTCTCTTTATTGCGTACGTTTATAGTGAGCTAGAATATCCCGAGTCAGTATACCTTCTCGCATTGGTGAAATGCACCAGTCAAACTGAGAAACATCGCAGTGAAAACACAATGTAACAGAGTTTTAAAACTTTCGAAAGCGCTGCTATGGGGGACACCAAGAGAAAGAAAACGAAGAACAAGCGCTACTATCAACTGAAGTTTATTGGAAAAAACACATTAGGTTAAGTAGCTCACACAAGGCAGCCAGCAGCGCATGCGCCTGCCCCCAGAATGACAAAACGAATCACTGTGTTGAATTAAGTCATTCTGTTTTGTCATTCTGGGGGTAGGCGCATGAACTGCTGGCTGCCTTGTGTGAGCTATTTAACCTAATGTGTTTTTTTTTTCAATAAACTTCAGTTGATAGCAGGGCTTGTCCTTCGTTTTCTTTCCCTTGGTGTCCCCCGTAGCAGCGCTTTCGAAAGTTTTAAAATGATGCACCAACTCGCTCAATTGTCCGTGTTACTCCAGTGTAACAGAGATATCCTAAAAGCTTCCAGTGTCCTGGCACCACGTCGGACTTGATAGGGACATGCTGTGGAGTCCCAGTGAGGTATATCCCAAATGAGAGATTCCAGGGACATCAACTTGGGCTCTACTTCAGCACAATATATCTGCAGCTAACGCGCTTGCTTGCCTGACTCAAGTGTGGTTTGTTATGACAGAGTGAAAAAATAAAATGTCCTCGAACTGTTAGTCGTTATCAGGCGCGCATGCGATCATCATTCGGGCCAGCCTGTCTCGAGAGAGGATACAAAAACTTCTCCTTCGAGGCAAGTAACAATCTGTGCAGTGTAAAAGCTTGATAATGAAGAGAAACAATATACAAGCCCAATATGCAGTGTGCCCCTGATAGATCTCTGTGATGTTGATCGTGGGTATTAAAATCATCTCCCTTGATCAAGCGGCCTTAAGGTTATGCACAGGAGTCCTCATAACCATTTTCTGAATTCGCAGGGATATTTGATCGCCCACGCAGGATATATCTGGGATATCCCTGGGATGTAACTTTCTCTAACTGCGCTCGGTGCATTAAAACTGCTGTAACAAGTAACGCAGTGTGGACACACGTGTACCATGTAAGGGTATAGAAAGCTTGTGGTGCTTACACCTCTCTACTCCCACCCGTCCTTATACACGCACGCGCACCGACACACACACACATATACACCTCTTCCCGTCTTGTCGAGGGTCGTTCGCTGTTTGTCTGTTACTTTTTCGGTTATTTTGTTCATTTTCTTTCCCAGTCTTTTCTTTGTTCTTTAGTTGTAATTCCTTCCATTTCCTTTTATTTGCTTCGCAACTAAGCTGAGCGCCACTGTTTTTTCAGTGACGGCCGGTCGATAGCGCGTGCCCGAACAAAAGCGGTGTTTATGGGCCGCCTCCTGCATTTTTGTGCCCGCCTGTAAACAAGTTTTCTTCGTTTGCTCGTGAGGTGCGGCCCCAGTCAGCCAAACAGTGAAACTCTTGCAAGGCCCCTTTAGTGTTCGACGTTCGTTCTTTCCTACATTATTTCTTTCTTTCCATTGTTTTTCTTCGCTGTCCGTTTCATTTTTTTTTCTCTCCGCTTTTGTTTGTGACAAGCGCTGCTACCGTTGGCTCGTGGCCGACAGCCGAGCCCGTCGGCGTGTCTGGGCGTTCGCAGCGTTCCGCTCGCTAGCATCGTCGTGGTGCTTACGTGATATCGACCTTTACGACTCGCGGCGCCGTCTGCTCGACGCTGTTAGCTTTGTGCATGCTCGAAAGGAAAGTCGCCCGACCGAGACTATAGGACGTCGTCGGTGAGACTACGCCGTGAAGTATACTGAACGCCCTTTCTTTACTGAGCACATTTTCTTTTCGCGCGAGTACCGATAAACGATAAGGATGTTTATTCAGCACAGACGTTTACTCACTCACTCACTCACTCGCCGGCGAATGCGCTGCCCTTGAACTACCGCCGCTCGCGGTTGCCAGCACTTATTCAGCATTAATTTGGAGTACTGAGTTGCTTAAAGACGTCACAGCCATTTGTGGTCTGTGACAGACACCGCACGTTTCAGAGCTCCGGATTAATTTGACAGTGTATCTGGCGTTTCTAGGCGCTTAAAGAACCCTTTGCTGATGGTCGTGCTCACATTTCGTCTTCATCGGTATCCACCCGCGGAGTTCGGGAAACGGACCAACGAGCTAGTTCTCAGCGCAGCCATAGGGCTACAAAGGAAAGCCGTATGGCTGCGCTTGGGTGGGTGCCAATGAGTAATTACTCCCTTATTACCAGAGAAATTAATATAGGTGTCGCCACATACGGCCGATTTCGCAAATAAAATGTTTGCATCGACACCAATCTTTCGGCTTGGATCTGTAAGGCTACGTTTCAGTTCAGAACTGGGGCTACCCGTCATTTTTCGGTAAGCACGTCATAAGTTTGAATCGATTGGCGAGGAGGTTGTTCAATCCAATTTTCTCGCCGATAATTGCATATCTTGCTGCTCGACAAACGTCAGCACAGTCATAAATACTCATAAAATCGTATTTTAATCACAAAAATAACTAGATGGAGGTACACCGTCAGTGTCCCTTTAATATGGCAGACGTGAAATGGAAAGATGGCGCCGCTTTCGGAGCCCGTGTGTCAGAGCGTACAGCTGCGCCCCCTGGCTATAGGCGGGAAAAGGAAAGGCACCTGCGGCTGATCCACGAGCGGGGAAGCGCAGACTCAGAGACAATCACCTGAGCCGCCGCCCTTCCGTACTTTCCTGGCGTGACTCACGCGTACCGCAGCCTTCTTGACAGCCCTGTGGGTGCATATAGGTGTGGATCTCGGCAGCTGTCTATCTTGCGTGCGGAGAAAACAAAGGGCAGTTAATGAAGACAAAGGGAGAGAAAGGCGGTAAAAGAAAGCTGGAAAGGGGCGGCCTGAGTCACCGTCTTTATTCAAAATGTATACATTGCTCCGACTGCAAGGAGAATGGGTGGAATCACGGAAGGTTCTCTGGGCGGCTGGTCATAAACGAGCGTTCACGACTGGTCGTAGTACGGCCTGGGTTCTGGCTGCGTAGACAACCTGTTCGTGTTGGAGAGAGTAGCACCATATATTTTCGGATCACGTTAGCCACGGTTGCGGATGGTTTCGGTATGTCTTAATAGATTTGATATGTGGAAGTGAAGTGCAGAGATATGCGCCGGAACGGCAAGAGAAGTTCTTAATTGAGACATACGATGTCATTCTCTAAAATTGTAGTCCCCACCTCCTATGTTTGCATATAACTAACGCACTGGCGGTTCATTGGCCCCTATAGTACCCACAGCACCTTTTCAATAGGCCGCGCTTAAGCGCAGTGATTTTTTTTTTCTTGCTTCGGCTTTTTCTTGAGGTGCCTTTTAATCGCGTTACTATTACTTCCGCTGCACAAGTTTATCTCAAGGCTACTTGGCTACGTAAAAAAGCTTATTCACCATACGTGACAGCCGCTTTCGATAGGAATAGTGTGCTGCCGAATCAGCAGCTACTGCAGGAAAAAAAAAATACGGGAAAATTATTCGCCAAACAATTTACGAGGTAGACTCTGCACCAGTGAATACATTAAAGTAAATTCAGCCAACAAAATGTCAGAATTGACACTGTGTTCCCTGCGCTCTGCCCAACGGGCTCCGAACGCGTGCTCGCCTAGAGACGTAAATACCCCGCCGCCCAAATATTGCCCGGGGCAGTGCATTAAATTTGCATGAATTTGGGCGGACCCTTCGTTTTTCGAGCAGGAAGTTATGCAGCCGCGCCCTGCCAAGCGACGCATAATCGTAAAAGAGCTCGAACGGCCCAGACTTCAAAGAAGTAGGATAACAAGAACAACAAGCTTTTGTTCTAGCCGCAGAAGTGGGGACCACAAAAAGAAGGAAGAAATCAAAGAAAGGCGTGGTCAAAAGGCAGCGACTGCCAACGAGAGGATATAGCAAGACTTAGCTAGAAAGGACAATATCCTTACTCGCTCGCTGTCAGGAAAAACAAGAACGGAAGGAAGAACAGAATTCGGGAACGCGGTAATGGCCTTTCTGGGGCTCGTCGCTTGGCTGCCTTTCCGGTCGATGTGACGTCTCAGGCCTGTCGAACTCCGCGGACCAATCGCGAGCCGTCGTGCCGCCTACAATGCGGATGGTCGGTGAGTGCAACGGCTTCTGGTGCGCGAGATCGCAGAGTTCGCCGGTGTCACTCTGATGCGGAAGTTTTGCCGCGGCCGCTGCTGCCACACGCTTGAGCGCGCGGAGTGAGAACAAGAACAAAAAAAAGGAAAAAAGTTGAGCGGAACGCGAAAGCCTCACTTGCGCAGTTTGAACGCCTCGAACCAAGTCTGCAGGGCGAGAAAGGTCAAAGCGAAGTTTCTGCGGAGCACTTCTTGCTTTTCACCCCGATCAAGACGAAGAATCCTTTGTTTGTGCAAGAACGGCTGGTGGCGATGCTCTTAGAAGAGGATACCAAGGGACGAACATTAGAAGGATGGTCGAACGAATGAATACTGGTCATCGCACATCGGCTCAGAGAAAATCACGACACAGATTGGAGCTACGCCAAGTGATCACATGGGTGATGTCTTTAGAGGAAGCCTAGGCCCTGACTGCGCCTCTTTCGGTTTTTCGTACATGCTATCCATCACCGGTTAAATGATGCCGTACAAAAAAAAATTGGCGATTACACCCGCAGTGAAGATCAGCGTTAGCTAGTCCAACTGGTGCTTTTGCAGTTGTTGCATTTGCTTTAGATGCTGCCTCCATGGATGAGTTTGTGACGGTCGTGCTTGTGTTTTGAAAGGGTTACAACGAGTGCATTATGGTGCGAGAAATGTGCTTGCACGTACATACTTGCGCATCTTAACGTGCAGCGTGTTTGCGGTCAGCGTACCGCGATAATTAGCTCCGTGTTCTAACCCCGCACTTTTGTAATACGGTCAGCAATCATAGCTCGCTGGATCGGAAGACGTCGCACGTAACCGCTATAGCAGCTTTATCAGAACTGCTGCGGCTGCTACTGCGCATGCGTGCAGGATGCCGCGCCATGGAGTCGTCTCAGAATGCAATCTAGAGCAGCGTTTCAAGGCGTTCGGTGCCGTCTTGCTACAACTGCGCACCCCATCTGATGACGACGAAATTAGCGCGAGGTGCCCGGGTGGTCACGGGTGCACTGGGTGGTCACGGGATCGCGGACGCACTTTGGCGACGATCACGACAAACACGCATTTGCTTAAAACATTCTTAAAAGGGCACACAGGACAAATATATGTTAGCCTGTAGCAGTCGGGTACCGCGTTCTAATACTCAAGAGATCACTGTAATCGAAAAGGGACCTTTTATAGGCTAGGATAGTTTACAAATCGAAAGACAGGTGTCGCCCCTAGCGGTCGATTTCGCAAGTAAAATTCGTTCTTCGAGCGTTTATTTAGCGCGGATCTCAGAGGCTACGCTACATCGCCATTCATCTCAAAACTCTGGCAACCCTTCCTTTTTGGTAAGGACGTCACGAGTGCGGATCGCCTGTCGGGAAGGTTTTTAAATCCATTTTTCTCTCCGGTAGTCGTCTTTCTGGCGGACAAACGTCAGAACAGCCAGAAATAGTCAGAGATTCAATTTTTACTGAGAACAATAATTGTACGGAGTTGTCATCAGTGCTCCTTAAGTGTCACTAACAAAAGCGACCTCTGCTAGCCATCACGCGAACCTGAAACAGTAGCTGATCGCGATTTCGTTTCTCCTGAATGTGCATGCGGAAAGGAACCTGGCGTGAGGGCGTGACTTTAATGACACATTTGTGCAAGGTGCTTCCGTCGGATTCTTGCTGCATAAGTTCCTCGTTACCTTAAACACGTGCCCAACGGACCTCCGAGCAGTTCAGAGCATTAACTGTTGAGTTCTTGAAACTTGTTCTGGTGTGCTGCCGATTCCGAAACATCAGACATAGCTGTCATCGCAAGGCAACACGGTGATCTATAGGGGTTAAAACCTTAAGTGTGCATGTAAGAAGCACTTCCCAAATTCCTTCGCGCGGCAGACACAATGTGTCCGCAGAATCGAAGCTCGCGTGGGTCGTTTTGCAAGCAATCCTCATGGTGTCCGTGGGTCCCTCTCTGTCGCTTATCTTCCCTAGTCTCTCAGCACCAGCGTCAGCAATAATGCTTCTGTAGAGTTGCCATCAAAGAAAAAAAAAACGATAGGTGTAACGTTAAGAGGCCGGAAGCGGGCAGAGTGGGTGAGGGAACAAACGTGGGTTAATGACATCCTATTCGAAACCATAGGAAGAAATGGGCTTAGGCAGGGCATGTTGCGAAGGCAAGATAACCGCTGGTCCTCACGGGTAACGGAGTGGATTCCAAGAGAAGGCAAGCGTAGCAGGGGGCGGCAGAAGGTTAGGTGGGCGGATGAGATTCGGAAGTTTACCGCAGCGGTGGCCTAGTGGTCTGAGCATCCGCCTCGCATGCGGGAGGTGCGGGGTTCGATCCCAAGTGCAGCCGGGTACCCACCAATGATACAATGGGTACAAGCTTTCCCCTGCCTGGTGCTCGGCTTCTTTAGGGTGAAATGCTTGGGAAATGGGTCTATTACCCCACCTTGTGCAATGAAAAACTACCTTGTGCCGTGGTGTTATTTGGCCAAAGCTGCCCTTGCGCCATAAAAATTCATCATCATCATCATCAATCGGATTCGGAAGTTTGCGGGGATGCGGTGGGCGCAGCTGGCAAAGGACAGGGTTAATTGGAGAGACATGAGAGAGGTCTTTGTCCTGCAGCGGGCGTAGTCAGGCTGATGATGATGATGATGATGATGATGATGATGATGATGATGATGATGATGATGACCCACTGTGGCTGATTGGCCAAGACACAGGCGGTTAGCGCAGGTGCCCAATAACGTTTTTGAAAAAAGTGTGAAGGAAGGCTGGCTGAATAAAAAGTGGCACAAATCGATTCCTGTGAGATGGATGACTGAATATGGGAAGAGGGCTTTACGTGTAAGAAATTGTGTAGTCTCAATAAGAATGAATTTGCACATCAGCTTGAAGAAATAAGTATCAAGAAAGTTTTCAGGATGAGAGCCGTTTAGATTTTGAAAGGTAGTTTTGTATAGCGGAATGCGCATTCCCGTTGCGGTGACCAAGCAAGAAAGCTGCAAGGGAGAGCTCCTATGAAAATATGTGCGTATTCTATCACGGCTATATTCTTCGGAAAAGTAGCCCAGAAACAAAGGTATACAGGAAGGAAACCAACAGCACTGGCGCTTCCAGCAACTTACTCGTGGTAGTCTCGTGTCAGGTGTTTCCTTCCTCTGTCCCTCCCTCTCTCCTCCCTCCCTCGTGTTCCTGTGTCCCTATGTGTTTTTGGACTACCCTTTTTGAAGTATCAGCCAACTAGCCCATTTCAGCGCCTTGGCATATTTTTATTATCCGTCTCATTGCGGCATAGAGGCGGGCCACATGGTATGGGCCTGCCAAAGCAACACGGAAAGAAATGATAGAAGAACCGATGAGTGAGCGGGGGGGGGGGGGGGGGGGGGGGGGAATTCTGTCCAGTTCAGACCCAAAAGTTCAGCAGGAGTCGACCGAAAGGCCAAGAGCGGCTGCAAGAACCAACGGACTACCGGAATAGGGGGACCAGCAGCCAATTGTTGTTGCTGTTGTTGTTGCCTCAAATACGACGGCACATACCCACGGTGGGGGATTGGCCAGGGTTTGGTGCAGATCCAGACAGGAAAAAACTCAGCCAGCCAATTTTAGGTCCAATTCTTCTTCTTCTTCGTTTTAAAACATTTTAGGTCCAATTAAAAAAAATGTTTTCGTCTTCATCTGCTACATCTTCCTCTTTATCTCCTTCTTTCAAACTCGCCTGTACAGTGTTATTTTTTTATTTCTTCCATTTTATGCTCGGACATGTAACCGTGGACGTAATGGACTTCGAGATCCGTGAGTTTAGACGTCAACTGCATTCCTGGATTGGAAAGCTCTCAATATTCTGCCTCTCGGAGGTGAACTCAACATTACAGGTGCGCCGCATCATTCTAGCATGAATCACTCTTCAGTTTACGTCCAGGCAGACCACAAGAGTAGAAATGATGCATTGCCATCGGCCAGGAAGTGAATACGGCATTGCTCCATTCTTACTAGCTAAAATGTCATCACGTTACCCTGGTATGATGACGTCACTGAGTTTCTTTTCCGGTTACGGCAGACGTGCTACTACTACTAATGCCATGGCGCCGAAAAAATGTCGCAAAAACTGCCTGACACAACCCCACTGCTACGCCGTACTCTCAGTGTTTTCATGAAATCGGTTGATCGAGCTACGTTTCTCTTCCTGCATGCAAAAGCGCGCATGTGTTCGGATGTTCCCGACCACACCTCCTCCCTGTCTTTCATGCGTGCGCAGCACTCCGAGGATGCACGCTCAGTGCAGCTGAATCAATGCGCGCCACCGCGCAGCCGCGGGCCGGCCCGCCTACTGCCGTCTCCCGCAGCGGAGAGCACTCCGCCTCGTACGCAAGCAGCTCACGCAAGACAGCGCTACTCCCGCCACGGCTCCCGTCATCGGCAGCAGGCAGTGTTCCCGGCACCACCGCCGGGTCATCTTAACGAAGACGTCGCCTCCTGCACTGAAGGAAGCCACCGCGGCGCCCGAAACACAACACACACAAAAACCAAAAACACGCGTCGTCGCCGCACGTCGCGTACTCCCCCTAGGCCGCGCAGTTTTCCGCGCCTTTTTCTTCTTACTTGTCGGTCTACTTCTCAGCGTTCCCCGGCGTCGCTTTGATTGAGAGCCAGCGTGCGAGCACGGACGCCGGCCTGCGCGGTGATGACGAGCCGAGAGATGGAGAGCAGGAGGGAGGGAGCGCGGCACGGAGCGCACGGACGGAGCAGCAGCCTCAGATGCAGCCGTTCTCACCGCGGAGAGCGCGGGGTCGTCGATGGCGAGCTTCCTACTTCTTTCGACGTGTGCAGGGGGATGCGCCTAGACTGCATCGCCGCTCGCAGTGCGTGTTGTATACACTCACCCCGAAGTGTCGCGTCTCCCCCCCGCCTCTTCTTTCGGCGCCTCGTTCGTGACTCCGAGTGAAATCGAAGAAGGAGGGGCTAGCAAGTAGGAGGACATGGTCCCGACTCTATTGTGCCGACTACCCCGCACCAGTGCGAGCTCTGTTGTGCTGCTGGACTCAGTGGACACGTCTTTCTTCCTGCTTTCTTTGTCGTTCTCTCGTTTACTTCGCCAGTTCGTAGCAGGCACTGCGAGCCGCCTCAGACTCAGACAATGCCGTCTTTCCTTGCTTTTGCTGTGTTGCCGCTGTGAGTTCTATCAACTTTGCACTTAAAGAGAGCAATCATTAGGCTTTCTTGGAGAGCCTTGTTGAGTAGCAGTGCGCCACCATTCTCACGGCTGGTGTGCGGACACGGGCAATAAATCACGCGCACTTGCGAACTTCATATATCAAGCACTTCTTTATAAATTAATTCCGGCGGCGTATGTTGTGAACATTACTTGGTATTCTAGACTGCAGCAGCACTGTATGGATGGGTTCTGGTTAACGATTGCCTTTTGCTACAGCGCGGACAGTGTGAAGTTATTTCGTATGCGTCGAATTTACATAGGGATCCGTAATGCGGACTGGTGTAAGCGTTAAAGGAATAGCGGTCCTCTGTGCGGTGTATCAAAGCGCCAGTTGCATATTTGAGTCTTATTTTTGTGGGAATAGCAGCATTTACAATCTGTTATTAGATAGGAAATTTGTGGAACATTTTTGTGCTTGTTCGTCTGAGAGCGATACATTGTAAAACTTCTATGAAAAAATTTGTTAGGAGTCATTACCACGTTATTTATTACGTTTTACTCACAGTTTTCTCAATGGAAATATTATAAGAAACCTCCATCGGAGCTCGCAGAACTATTTGTCGTGAGTGGACATTAAAATGGGCTCACATACACATTTGCATAGAACCTGTTACAGCTTGCAGCTTTCACTTCGTCAAGCTGTAGAGAGGAAGACTGGTTGTCATGAAATAGCGCGGGATATGTTTGATGCCCTAACACGGCATTTTAAGCCTTGCCGCCATCTTTACAGGCTATGAAGAAAGTTTCAACGCACGATAAGCTTTTCTGAAAATCTAGAATAGATGCTGCTCTTTGATCTTTTAGGCCCGCATTGAACGATCATTCGGCGTCTTATTTGTCTCAAATTATTTGTCATCCTGACAGTTATAAATATCAATTGCATAAGCGAAAAAATGTAAGCATTTCACGGTTTTCCGGATAAGGTATTCCTGAATATGCGAAATTTTCTTTTGGGGCTATGTAAGTTGGTTCATGTCCATCCAGTTCACTTTTTGCTGCCGAAATAAAGGGCTCGAGCGACCATGCCGAGCCACATCGGTGGCATTGGTAGAGCACAGGAACTTTAAATCGCTTTTATGCTTCTCCAGTTAGTGGAAGTGGGCTTCATTGGGAGCCGACGCGCAACCGAAAAACATTTTTCTAGTTTGGTATCATGCAGGACAAAGGCAGCGCAAGGAAACGGAAGAAAGCCAGGAGCTGCAGTCGTTGGAAAGAGGCAAAGACTGCCAGCTAGAGGGCTACAATATGACCAATGAAGGTTTCTCATGCGTGCTAGTTTTGCTAATGGAATTGGAGAAACCGCAAAAAAAATAGAACATTATAAATCACGACGAAGACTCTCGCAACAGTTCTAAAATTCAATTACAATAATTTCAATTTCAGTTGAATAATTACTTTAGCACTGAAAAGATCAGTTTTATGCACAAGACGAAGCTAGATAGCCTTATGAATATTAGTTACATTTTGTGACTGATGGAGCGAATCCTGTCACTAGTGGATGATTGGAGTCGGCGGCCGCCGCGGTGGATCAGTGGTTAGAGCGCTCGACTACTGATCCGGAGTTCCCGGGTTCGAACCCGACCGCGGCGGCTGCGTTTTTATGGAGGAAAAACGCTAAGGCGCCCGTGTGCTGTGCGATGTCAGTGCACGTTAAAGATCCCCAGGTGGTCGAAATTATCCCGGAGCCCTCCACTACGGCACCTCATTCTTCCTTTCTTCTTTCACTCCCTCCTTTATCGCCCTTCCCTTACGGCACGGTTGAGGTGTCCAACGATATATGAGACAGATACTGCGCCATTTCCTTTCCCTCAAAAACCAATTATTATTATTAGTAGGCGGCCGAGCGAAGAAATACATCTGAGGATGGCGGTTGGTACACTCTAAACAGGAAGGAGTAAAAAGGGTCCAAACTGTCCTCCAGCGCACTCCCTTTCGTAAAAGAGAGTTCACTACAGGACAGTTTACTCCCTTTTTTTACTCCCGTTTAGGCGTATTTGTGTTCGGAGAGTATAGTGCCGATGGTCGAGCACTCTTGAAAGAGTTGAAGCCTTGTTGCTATCCTACCAGTCAGGGGTCCGGACCTAGCACCAGTTGACATGATGTGGCCAAAGATATCATCAGTCATCAGGAGTTGTGTCAACGCTGTGTGGTTTGTTGTCTGTAAGTCGGAAACAATACACTTTCTGAACAGACCCTTAGCAGCTTTATTGGCGTGGTGAAGTTGCTGAAGAGAAATGCTTTACGGTTGCCCCGGATCCATTGCACGCAGCAAGGTTTCCAAACGCAAGTTCTATCGCTCGAAAAATACGTCAGCATTTCTGCAAAAAGCAGAGACACATAACCAAAGGCTAGCGGCTCAAAAAAAACGGCAAGCTGTAGTAAAAGGCCCAGCCAACAAAACAGGGTGAAAACGGTACTCAAGGGGCATTCTGAGACTAAATTTTCAATCTTCGGTGTAGAGGCCCGGTCGAATCGTCAAAAAGGAGTGCTTCGGTAGCTCTGAGCTCTCGTTTAATAGCGAGACTTCCTGCAAGGTATCTTTTCTTTTTTTACTGCAGTTTACAAATAACTACCTGACCTTGAAAAGGCCTACATTTCGTCGCGAAATGGCTCGGGAGCCCAGCCACCCTAGCAAGTAAGTAAAATGAAACAGAAAAAAATGTGGCCGACTACGGGGTTTCCTGACGTGATTAATTCAGCGAGAGGCTGTCTTAGGGATCTACGATGCTTTGGCAGTAATTGGGATTTTGCGTTAGAAGAGCCATGTGTATAGTTATGTTAAATGCAACTGTCTTTTCGCCTTCTACTGGCGCGTAATCCGAATGGTGTCCCATAAACAGCTTAGTGCCGTAAAACGTGCAAGTAGAGTTAACTGACTTGCGGTTGGTAATAATAGGGGCCATTGAAATGAACACACCTGCCTTGCTTGAGCGCTATAGTATGGTGGTAATTTTGAGCCGTTGCCACAGCGACGAATGGGATTTTATCTGGCTATACGCGCTCGTTCCAACATACTTAGAGGATCTTTATAAGCTCGTCATTTTTTTATTTTTTTTGGTCCTTTCATTCCTTGTCTCATTAGAGCTGTATTTGCTAGCAAACCAGGCCCGGCGACATGGCATATGACACTGCAGGCCCAACCCGCCCAAAGGCACCCATAAAATGGCGCCTATTATGCCACAGGCGAAAGCACCCTATTCCCGTTGTCTAAATATATTTGTTAATTGCATGTATATAAATTCAAATTGGTTGTTCTATGGTAACCAGCACATGGATGGTCGTTAAACGGGATTTATGTGTAATGTGAGTGAGTGAATGTGTGAGTTTTAGTGAGTGTGAGCGAGTGTTAGTGAGTGAGTGTTGGCGATTGAGTGAGTGTGAGTGAGTGAGTGAGTGTGTGTGAGTGAGTGAGTGAGTGAGTGAGTGAGTGAGTGAGTGAGTGAGTGAGTGAGTGAGTGAATGTGTGAGTGAGTGAGTGTGAGTTAGTGAGTGAGTGTGAGTGAGTGAGTGAGTGTGAGTGAGTGAGTAAGTGAGTGTGAGTGAGTGAGTGTGAGTGAGTGAGTGTATGCGAGTGAGTGGGTGAGTGAGTGTAAGTGAGTGAGTGAGTGAATGTGTGAGTTTTAGTGAGTGTGAGCGAGTGTTAGTGAGTGAGTGTTTGTGATTGAGTGAGTGTGAGTGAGTGAGTGTGTGTGAGTGAGTGAGTGAGTGAATGTGTGAGTGAGTGAGTGAGTGAGTGAGTGAGTGAGTGAGTGAGTGAGTGAGTGTGATGTGAGTGTAAGTGAGTGAGTGGGTGAGTGAGTGTGAGTGAGTGAGTGTATGTGTAAGTGAGTGAGTGTAAGTGAGTGAGTGAGTGAGTGTAAGTGAGTGAGTGTGAGCGAGTGAGGAAATGTAAGTGAATGAGTGAATGAGTGTGAGTGAGTAGTAGTAGTAGTAAATGTTTATCGATAAAAATATAATAAAAAGGAAGTTAAAAGATTTTTTCCAACCCCGGCATCTGCCATCACTGTGTCGGCGGCACCTGAAGTGAGTGTAAGTGAGTGAGTGAGTTAAAAGTAACTGGAAAGAAGAGAAGCCCCAAAACCTACATATCCTACCTTACTGTACGTTCTTCAAAGATACAGGTTGCAACCGCCCACCAGACTGAGTATAGCAGCGCACGTTTCCGCCCTCATCATACTCATAGACCCACCTACGTGCCTGCTTTATAGCCACGGGGCACGGAAACCCTATCTTGTCGCCAAGGCCAGATGTACATTAACTACATTAATCTGAGCAGAGAAGAAGATATTTCCTCTTTATGAGCCCAGGCTTGCCATCGGTCAACCGCTGTAACACCCATGCAGGCTGCCCAGACCGCAGCTCCCCGGTCGCCACTTATCTGACCTGAACCGAAGACAACAGTGTTCCTTGACCGCTTCGCTGCCCACAACGTAGCGCGTGCGTGCCGCGAGGTCGTTACGGCGCCGTCCCCTCCACCGTTTCTCGAGGGCCCTTCTCCTCGGCCCCTCCTTTCGGAGCAATAAGGGCTGCAGGCGGCCATCTTTGTCGGGCCCTGGCTTCCAAAGCAGCCCCGGTCCAGCGCAGAGGTGCGCAGGCCCTGCGTGTGATCGGCGGTCGTTCGTGCGTGGGCGGTGCGCCAGGCAGTTGCAAGAGGGAAGCTTTTTTTCTCGGCCGCTCGTCAATAATAGCCGCGGTCGTTACGAGCTGCCGCTGGAGGGCGAGCCCCCTTCTTTGCGCCGGAGGTCCGGAAATTGGCGCGCATGCGTCAAGCTCCCTGCCTGCCTCGTCTTCCCGGCCACGTCCGCGCGGTGACAGGGTCCTCCAGAAGAGTCTTCCTCAGCGGCCCGTGTCGGTCTACGAGCTGCTGAGACCACGTCCGATGGGACTCTGTCTTCGAGCAGCATGCCGTGCTTGTGTCTTCTTTCCGCTCGCACGCGTCTCCGGATGTTTATTCCCGATGAAGGTTCGAGCGCGAACAAAGAGGGACGGTCCCCCTTCTGACACGATCACGGAGGTGAAACCGTTGTACCGTGTACATCTTCCGTATTAACGGAGCAAGGAAGGAGCCACTCGGTCAGTTCCCCAGAACCAAATTACGCAGTTCCCGTGAGGAGGATCTCTTGGTCCGTTGTGTTTGCGAGTGGTTAAGTTTTCGTGTAAGGATATGGGAGGAGTGCTCTGTTCGCCGCTGGCGTGACCGGGCCGCAGTGATTGGATGGGAGTTCGGCATTGCTGGGTGGAGCAAGAAGCACATGGCTCTGGGAGCGGCCACTGGGTGTGGGAGTGGCTCAACGACAGCCTTGGCGAAGGCGACAGTTGGCTGCCTCGGGTTAACTTTCTAAGTCTCCGCTGGTTTTCCGATTCAACACGAAAATTTTCCACCTAAATAGTAGATCCAGGCTTCAAGAAAGTCAGCCATAGTTTTGGAACAAGAGGCCCCAAATACAAATTTTCTGCCTGCATCTTAGTAGTGTATAGAAACCTCATATTGTTTGGAAATCATAACGTTGAAATACTAAAATTTTTCGAATAAACGTTGAAAGAATCCTGGAACTTCTTTTTCTCACAAGGATACACATTACACTTGAAACCCAGAAAAAGGTTTATTACTACTATTCACGAAATCTGTCTACGTGAAAATGGTGGAGAACGTGCTACCGAGCTCACTATTTTGATAAATATTACGTACTGTGTTCGATTGTTGGGATAGAAAATTGTACCCCATCTAGTCGTCGGAAGTGTAGGTGTAAGCATGAACTTGCTGCATTGCAGCAAAGGCTTAGCCCAATCTAGAACTACTCAGATAAGAGTAGCCGCACTTGTGTATGGGCCAGGTCCTTTGGCTGTTGGGCGTCCTTCCGCCTTCGCCCACTTCTATTCTTTGAGCTGGGCAGGGCGCATGGTTTCCCGGACCGCTTTCGCGTCTTGAGGAGAAGCCATCCTCAGCCACTTCTCTTCCAAGGACACCGCGGTGGGCGTCCTTCCAGGCTTTCGATGCTCTAGGTGGCGCCGCGTTCGGCCGATTGTGTTTTTTTTTTTCTGTGCTAGGCAGAGCGCTCAGAAACCCCGGCTGCTTTTGCTACTTTACGTGCCACTGTGCTCGCCTGCTCTTCTCACCTTTGTGCGTGGCTGCATAAGCCGGCCGCTGGCGACACGAGAGAGCCTGTCGATCTCTTGGCTCACCCGTATCCATTGCTCTACCACGGTCGCAACACAGAACTAATGTATGAAAGATTGTGAAGGTGACGATTTAATACCTGCAGCATGAGAAGATACCGGTTAGATTCACGACTATATAATTACATCACGTATATTCCTCTGCTAGAATGAGAATTCACTGTTTTTTCTTTTCCATTTTGTTTTTCAGTTTTTTGTACAAATTCTAGTCAAAGACACAAGATTGTCCAAATAATCCACTTCTTGTCCATGAGTGCGTTTGTACACACAATGCTCCCTGGCCAATACCTCGCCGTGGTTATGGGCCATTAAGCCTGAGGACATCATCATCACCGGTGAGAACACGTAGCGCGAGAGGCTGCGGCGATGGCTGGATGGTCTACATCATCGGGATGCAGCGTCGCCTTGTTTACGCACGCTGCGCTTTGAATCTTGTCCGGGGATGAAGTTTTCATTCTGGATTCCATTCGGACGAAATATTTCGGAATTCTTCGGACATTTTTGGCCCCGAGCTCAGCTTCACGTTTGGCCTCAGGGTGATCGCAGCTTCCGGACACAGTTCGACTGAATTTGCGCACAATAAGAGCTAAAAGCATTTCATGGGTAAAAGCACTCGACGAAATTAAGGAGGCTAGATTCGCTTGCAAGAAAGAAATCGCTGCTTCGAAAAAGCTGCGGACTTGCTATGTGCAAAATTGTGTGCTCAGCATATTGAAATCACAAGTCTAATAGCGCATTCCAGAGAGCAAAAATACTCCGGGGAGTTCACTGCACTCCGACAGCAGCATGCCACGTAGCACACTAGTTTCCCCACCATGTTTTTTTTTTTTTTTCAAATGCGCGAGTGATAGAGTTGGACGATCGTGTACGTGTATTTCTACAGCTCCATCAACTCGGGCCGAATAACTGGCAGCAATGTTAGAGAAACATTTCTGCAGGTATCGTTGTGACAAGAAAACAGAAAATGTTATGGTGCAAATGTCCAATACGAAAGCTCACTACCTTAATTTTTTCACGAAATGTGTGCGTCTTCTTTTGTACTCATTAGATCGTAGAAACAGAAATTGTCCAGTAAAAACTTGGTTGAAATCCGTCTTTAAAAACTTAGCGCATCGATGGACGGGCGCTTGTTCGAAGGCACACACAAAATTCCGAAGTGTGTCCTAACACGAAAAGCAGGTGGCCCACCTACCACCTAGGTCGCATGACCTTGCTTCGTACCTGCGCGGGAGATATCTCTTATGTTATCGCATTGTACACTCTTAAGGGCAGGTTAAGGGTTATGTGATTGGGAAATAAAGGACAGTGTCCGAGTCATCTGCAAAGTGAAACTCAAAGAGGACCACAGGCCACTAATGACTCATTAAGCTATCTCGTCCCCCACGTTTTTATATGCCATCTCTCATGCGCTTGCCTTTCTTTTGCGCGAAGTTTTTCAACAAAAAAAAAGAAATAAAGCCGCAACCGTCTAAAAATAGACTGCCGCTGCCAGTCGAAGTTCAAATTTCATTGGTGACAACGTCGGACCGATATAACGTGGCAAACTTACGTCACATCCCATTTTAGAAAGGATATCGTTAACTGAGCCTAAGCGCCCACTAAAATAATCTTTAGTTGGATTCACTAGCATCAACACAAAAAAAATACTTTAATTATTGAGATCATAGGAGTTGGCAGCCGGAAAGGCTTGAAGCTGGTAAGCTGTTTGCATCCTCGACACACAGTGCAAATCTTGCTGCATCGTTCATCATGGAAAAAAAAAATCTGCAACTCCTCTATTTACCTTATTATTCTGCAGCCGTACGCTGCTTCTGTTTCCCCTTGCGAGCCCGTAAACGAGGTCACAAGGAGGACACAAGTTTATTCCATATTGAGAGATGATAGTCCAGGCTGCTTTCGCATAAAAACTGGGGTACTGCTTTCACTATACGCGCCCCAGGCATCGAAAAAAAAACGCTGTTCTCGAAAGCGGGGAAGGGCACAGGCAAAGAATGTGGAGCAGTGCTTGATACTGGGCTAGTTAGAACATGATCATATTCAGGACGTGAGCTGCTTAGATTGACGAAGACAAAGTTAAAGACGACAACACTAATGATTAAGCGGTTAACCCTGTCCCATCCCCTATCGTTGCGTCGTCCAATCTGTCAGCTTATACCCTATTACTACTGCTTTTACCTCTCTAAACGCTCCTCCTTTTCCCAGAATTTCTCCACCTGTGTCTTGACCACTGCTCTGTAGTGGGTATGTGCCATTTTTATTTGAGGCCAACCAACGAACCAATCTACCATGCAGCATGATCACATGCAAGACGTGCGCTGCGTAGATTGCGCTTAATCATTCGTGCTGTCGTCTTCAACTCTGTCTTCGTAAATCTAAGCAGCGTACGTCTTGCGTGTGATAAAAAAATTAATTTAGAGATGGTCTCTGAAGTTTTGCAGAGAGAGTTTCAATGCTGTTTTCGCGCCCACTTCTCCAACATTACTGCGACCTGCTGCCTTCACCGCAGAACTGGGTATTGCTGCAGTGAAGCACACTCTTCAGTGTATGAGAGGCCGAAACGTTTTCTCAGTCGAGCGTGTTTTTATTTTAATTTCTATTCATGTTCTCAACTTTAACCCTATTTTTGTACTCGTTCTGTGTATTTCTCTGTTTACGGGCCGGCGCAGGCCTGTTTGGACCTGTAAAACACTGTTTACAACTCGTCAAACTGCCACCGTTACATATCTCCTATTTTATCCTATACCACTCACCACTCTATTTTCACAGACTTTTCAATAAAGATGGACTTGTACTTCGATAGAAACAATCCTGCATAATCCCATCGTACGAAACTTAGTGTCTGCCAAGCTCAGATGTAGTGCCGAACTACAGTAAAATGGAGCCGTACCGTGTTCCTCTTGCCGGTGTTAAAAATATTTAGCATGGCGTTTGCCTCGTACTTTTACCGTCGGCCGCTAGCTGCGCACGCGGCACACGCAAGCGTAGTTCCGTGCGTAGATGTAACAGGAAGGGTAAGAGTAGAGTAATGCTGACTGTCTCGGTCACGGTGGTGATCCAGGGTGGGGTATGTTAACTCTCTCTATAAGGGCTGGACGACGCGCAATCACTGTACAATTAAAAATATTACACGTTTATGTAGGCGCATTTCACAAGTTACGCACCCTTCCTCGTGAACAGGGGCGAGAAGTTCGAACACTCCTCTGCTTCATGTCCTCGTCGCCACCTCCTGTTCGCTCATCTTCTTTCTGCGTCCTGTCACCACTCGCGAGGGGCTACTCCGCTGAGTTCGGACCTTGCACGACACTTCCCCAGGGGGCAACCCCGAGCCTGTCTCAACTCCGGGCTACAATCATCCGTCCTGTGACACCTCGCTTCGCGCCGCTCTTGTCTTCCACGGACTCCGTGCAGCGGCGCGGCAGCGATCAATCACAGCAGAATCCATCCGACAGTGACACGGGGCCGAGGAGAGAGGCTCCGCACCCCGAGCGATGTCGGACCAAACTGCTGAAAGCTCGCCGCGTCTGCTGGCTGACGTTACTAACGTTGAAGCATCGCAGAAAGGATTTTCGCAGCCAGCTTCTCGGTAATGCCTGCAGAAAATAAAATAATCGTAAAGAAATGCTGAAGGCGCGGCGTGTTTAGTTACAGGAAAGAGCTACAAAGCACCGCACGTCACTCTACGAGTTCCGAAAAGCTCCTAGAAAAGAGGATTCTGGGCGGACCGCGGCTCTGTGAGCGTTGAGCAATCCAAACGTTTGAAGAATCATGGCAGCGTAAGCGGTCGATGACGTGGTGTGTGCTCATCGTGAGATGAAAAATGACGCGAAGTGCTAATGCGGGCGTAACTTAAACAACAAAAACAAAAGGGCATCGCCCTCCTTCCTAGCCGGACAGTTTCTGTCTTGAAACAAGCACGTCGCAAAACTGCTTCTCGCGTCGTCATATGTCCCCGAAGAACACCTCTCAACACTGCTCACGTCTAAGCACGGGCGACACCGGGGTTGACGCGCACTGAAGGGGCACCGCCCCTCTTCTTAGCCGGGCCTACCACTATACTAATGCGCCCTAGCTGAGACTCGAGACTCGCCAGAAAAAAAGAAGAATAAAAGAAATTAAAAGAAAAGGAAGAGGACTTAAACTCTGGGCTCTTCGTATACTTTCCAAGATATCGCACACGTAAAGAGAGAAACTAACTTTTTCTTTTTTTTTTGCGGAGAGAGCATTTTGACGCGGCGGAGACATTCGCCGTTTCTCTGCCTTCTGCTTCGCTGTTTGCGAAATTTTTGCCATTGAGCTTTACTTTTTCGCTCTCCGAAAGGGAGCCGACCGGGCGCGAGAGTCTACCCGATGCCGCCGAGTACGAGGGCTGCTATACGGAGTAGTAAGGGGGATGAGAGAACGGGCGGAGGGAGGGGGGGCAGCTCCGCCGCGAGAAGAGGAAATGGCCCACAAGTGCAGACGTCGCAAGAAAAAGCCAGTCCCGCAGGGAACGCGGGGAACTCGAGCGCGCGCAATCAGCCACTGGAAAGAGAGGGGAGGCGGTGCGACTGCCTTCCATTGCCGCTGCCGCCGCTGCTGCCCTGCCGGATCAAACATAAAACAAAAAAAACAGAAGAGGTGCCATACGAAGGCCAGTGGAATCCCCGCCCTCATCCTTTCCTCTTCCTCCTCCTCCCGCTCCCTCCCTGCTGCTGCCGTGTTCTTCCAGACTGCTGCGTCCGTTCCTTGTTGAGCCAGAGAGTGGAACCGCGGTGCTTAGCAAGCCGACGCCGGGGCCGATATCCGAGCCGTTCCATCGCCATCTCCTCTTCCCCCTTTTCCCTTCTTCTCCTCCCTGTCCATTTCCCTTTTGTCTTTTGAGTCCCTCTCTGCCCTGAAGAAGGGAGTAGAAAATTTTAAAAGAAAGAGGAGCGTCTCGCCCTAAGAGGTGGGCGGAAACGAGAGCGCGCGCAGAAAGGACCGTTATGAATGATCGTTTTAAGAACAAAACCAATATTGCTGCCTTAAAAAAAAGAGCGATTTTTTCCATTGTTTCCTTTCTTTCTACCTCTTCCCCTCGTCGCGTCACGTAACACTAGTCTCAAAAGCACGTACAGTGTCCACTTTCCCCACTTTCTTCCTGTCGTTTTCTTTCTTTTCCTCGAGGTGTCATACTCGTCTTTCAAGAGAACAACGACGTCGAACCAGGAGTCTGAAAACAAAGGCGGCAAAACTTGAGAGTGGCGGGGAGGTGGGTGCCAACACTCCCAACCAACAGCGACGTAGAACTTGGGGGTTCAAGAACAGCCAGGGCAAGGAAGGCAAACAGGCTCTCAGATATGTCACTCCCTGCAGCGCAGAGGCGGCGGGAGTGCAAGGCTGGAAGGCAAAAAAATAAAAATTAAAATTAAGCGGGAAAAAAAATTGTTAGACTGGGGAACCGAGGAGAGAGGAGCGCCGTGGAAACAAAAGCTCTCGAACGCTCGCGCACGCGGCCTTTGAGTCAGGGTGCTTCGGCCCTCCTTTCAGAAAGGCAGAAGAAACAACGCAATCACTCACCAGGGAATGTCAGAAACGGAAGAACACACATCCCGCACGTACGCAGAGCGCTGATTGTGCAATTTGTCTCCTGTTTTGTCCCTGTTTGTTTTACTCAAGAGTAGTGAAACGAAATGGAGGACAAAGGCGACTGCGAGACACAGAGCATCAGTTGAACCTCGTTATACCGAAGTTGAAGGGGCGTGGATATTACTTCATTGTAGTCGTTGCTTCGTTATAGACCGTCTTGACCGATCTCCGATTTATTCGTTATCGGTATTATTTCGTTGTAAACCGTTTCGTAATAACGAAGTTCGACTGTAGGCATCACAAAAGACACTCAGATAATCTTCTTGATAAAACACCGATTGATGGCAAGTTTCAATGGGAAAAAAGCATAAACGAAGGGTTATGCTGCAACCTAGCTGCAACCTTGCTGCGCTGGTGGCACCAACGGAGCAAAAAAAATAATAAAAGAAATGCTCCTGGGCCGAAGTCCAGCGCTGTTCAGGTCGTGGTCTTCCCTCGTCCCTCTTCCATATCCTCATCCTCTTCATCTTCCAGTTCCCGCGGCAGCAGCAGCGGTAGCTAAACGCTGCGAACAATGCCGAAGGGTGACGGGGCGGACAAAAAAAAAAATCTGGCGGAGGTCGTCCTTTTGTGATACCCTTCTTTTCCTGCTTCTTGCCCCGCCGACGCTGCTGCCTATTCTTCTTCCGATCTCTTCATTTGCTCGCTCTTTCCCGGCGGCGCTGGCTGCTTCTATTTCGGTGCCCGAGCCACAGCGCGCACGCGGGAGCGTTCTCTCGAGGCACGAGCGTGGCCGCATCTCTGCTGGCGAGCAGACCAGGCCGATCTCTGTTTACCTTGGCCCTAGCCTGTTCCGATGGGACGAGCTCGGCAGCAGCCTCGTAGACCTAGCGCGGGTAGAAGAAGGGGGACGGACGAAGCAGGAGGTGGAGGGTGGGGCCCCTTGTTTCAGAGCCCCTGTTTACGTTGCCACTTGGTGCCTACGTCCTGCCGTGGTGCCTCGACTTCTATCGCTGCGACAGCACCCGCTCCAGCAACGGCAGTAACAGCAGCAGTAGGGGCGTCAATGGTGCGAGAGGGCGGGAAAATCGCGAATTGTGTTCGCTCGAGCGGAACCGCCGACCCCCCCCCCCCCCCCTCCAGCCTCCTGGGTCTCCTGGGTGCGCCACCACGTCCTGATGCTGCAGTAGTCAGTATAGCGCCGAGGGTGGCGCTTTCGCCCCCGATTCCGCAGGAGTAATCGGAAAATCCGACGGCCGGTTCCGGCCCTGCCTCTGCACCAACCCCCAACTGGCGCCTGATTCGCTTCTTTGTTATTTTATTTCTCTGCACTCCTCTTTCTCGCAGTAAGCTTTTAGTTCCGCGCTGGGAACAACGACATCCCTTGAGAGTGGGCTGCTTGCTTTGTCTTTGGCTCACCGTCTGTAGTTGAAGCCTTTAGTACTGTAGCCTATAGAAGTATTCTAGTGTGTCGAGTAAGGCGTTTATTGGCAGCTTATCTTTAGCCGGTCCATAGGCTAGAATCTAATCAAAGCGCGACATTATGTCCAGATTTCGGGAGGGTTTTATGAACTGAACTGTCTGCGTGCAGAATTCGCGGTGCTCGGCTCGCAGCAAGTATTTAGTATGTTCCGACATTACGGAGAAGCAAACGAGGGTATTCAAGGAAAGATATGTTCAGAACTTGGAATTCATTTGGTACCATGCGTAAAAAATATAAACACTAAAATTCATTAGAATGGGTTTGCCTAGTTGTGCAAGTTTCGAAGTGAACGCACACTTTGAAGGGTCCTTATCCGCAGTCCAGTTATTGCCCGTTATGCGAGTCGAGGTGACGCGCGAGCATGTAGTTTGACAGCTTAATTTGTTAGGTTATAAACACCTCTTTAACCATCACGTGTACCAGCCCTTATAAAAATGGTCTATAGACAGTCTGCAGACTTAGTAGTAGTAAAGACTTTTATTCGACCATAATTTATAGGCCGAGCATGTCGACCGCCTGGGCGACCAGAAGCCGCTGTTCTTCTTCCCCTTCAGCGCCAAGCCAGTCGAGCCAGGTGGTGATGGATAGAAAGGGTCTTATATAGTATATTGATTTCCCGCAGATTTCTTTTTGTCAACTCATAGTCTATATACTGTCTATAGACAAAAGTGTACTAAAAAGCATGGCCATCAATCTATATATTCTCTATAGACTGCCTGTGGGATTTTTATTGCCTATAGACTGTTCTCTAAGGTGCGTCTATAGAGAGTCTATAGACTTTGTAGACAGAAGTCCATGAACAGTCTATAGACTGTCTAGAGAAGTTTTTGTAAGGCAGGGCTCGCTAATGTAGTTTGGCTTTGGACTGCAGGACTCGCTTTGCACGGGGCTCTCGCGTGCAGTGCACTTGTCTCAGTGACGCCCAGACCATTAGCAAAGAACTCAGGTGATAAAGCCTCCTTGATCCACTGATTATGTAAGGCTAGCAGCAAATATCTCCTGAGATATTATGCAAGCCAGTAGTTGTGTTCTCGAGTTAAGATTGAGGAGAACATTTATGCACAATGAACACCAACCCAAAGGGCCGGATGAACAATTCCAGCACGGCTGCCATACTCGGAAGAGAACGGAAATCCTGCGCAAGTCGTCCGCAGTTCCGAATCGGCCAGCACACATTCCCTCCGATTCCACCCATTACGAGATGTAATGGGTGGATTCCCCGTATTCCCCTCTGGCTTTCCCTCTCCCTTCCCTCCTCCATATTTATGAGGGAGTTTTCATTATCATTGGTCTAGAGTAGCCACGTGGTAGCTTTTGGCGATTATATCACCGGTCAGGTCACGTGCATCTTTCCACTGTTTACCGCTGTTACAACCGATGTTCTTATAAAAGAAGGAAGGCGAAGTGTATTTCGCCTTTTGCTAAAAGCTAAGACGAAATCTGCCTGCAGTCTCCATATACCTGCACGCGTTGAGACAATCCACAAAAGCGTAAAACACGCATCGCTCGCCTTAGTTTTCACTGAAGTGTGGCTCGTCATTGTTACTTTGTGAGAAAACCAGCCCCTATAGGTACCGAAGGCTCTGCGCTAACAAATCGTAACATCATAACGTCATTATCATTAGAGAGCTACCCAGTTCGCGCCCCCTGTTTCCTGAGACGCTCCTTCGAGCGCAAGGCCGTTTTCGTTAACGGCTGACCTCGGCTTTTTTCTTTTCCTTACTAAATTAAATCCCCTCCAGACGCTGGCTAAACTCATTTAATTTCTCAAGGTTGCGCCGAACAGGGCCATTTGTTCCGTCCCGGCGAAAGCTCACAGCGCGAGCGCGCACCACGGCCGTGCTCTGCCCATATAGCTTCGCTGCGGCCCATTAATTTTCGTTACTAGAAAACGGCCGCGAGTGCACGCCACCGCAGGGGCTGCATTGAAAAGCCCCGAGAGCGAAATCAGATCGCGGGGGAGAGGTGCGAACAGTGAGTTATCGCCGTGGAAGAGCAGCCCTTAATGCGCTATATAATCACTGACGTGTCAGCCTTGGTTCGAGAGTGCATACATCAGTGTCATCGCCGTACAAGCCGCATTATGGTATACACATAGGGGGAAACGCCGGTGCACGCCTAGCGGCAGCATTCAGCAGTGGGAAATACGTGCGACAAGTAATGATACGTTTAGTAGATAAAATTCAGTGGTTTCCACCGTGCGCAAGCGAGTGACGCTAAATGTACAAAAAATTAAAAGCGAAAACACTAAGGCTTTCCTTCCGAGAAGATTATTGACGGAATGGCAGCACTTCAACTCCGCCACAAACCTGTGTTAAGATTAACAGGTTAGACAGGTTGCTGCTCATGCGCACTTTTGGTCCAACATCTTCAGACTGCGTGGTTTGGCTTCTAGCCGCGTAATTAGGCACTTAAATCTGTGTACGTTAAAAGAGAACCGTTGTCATCAACTTTTGAGACCTTCTAGTGTTTAAGGGTGCCGTAAGGGCGCCACTATATGGCTGAGAAAGAAACCACCTGACCTGAAAAATTTTCGGCAAGGCTGTACATTCATTACACTCAACTGCGGTCATCCTGCGTCGTAAGTAAATACCAATAGCGCAACTACTTCCATGAAAAAACATATAGCAATTTTCGCTGCTCTTTGTTCCCTCCTGTCGAATCTTATTTCAATTTCCTGTATTTACTCTCTCCTTTTGCGTGATAGAAGATGCTTTTTCCAACGATACTTCAGGAAACGCCTCAAAGTACCCTAAATGTTCGATTACGGTAGACAGAACCTACCGCTGGGTCCCCGCCTCCTCCTGCGTTGTACAATACGAAAGCGTGATATTCAGCGAACACAGCAACAAACACTTCGGTTCAAGTTTTAGGCTTTGCTACGGCCTCAAGGCGCGACTAGTCGGGAAAAACGCGCCATTGTGCGCGTCGAATTTCTATATACTTCATGGCGCGCAAAACTGCGTTATAGTATATATAACCCCTGCAGACGCAGGCCCTTTAATAAATATTTTACGCGAACGGCGTTTATATTTCATAGCGTCCGGCGCATCTGGCTCAAGGAAATAATGCCGGAAAATTGTGCAGAGCCTTTGCGCACGTTTCAACCTCGAAAGCAACGGCTTTGGATCGGCCGGGAACTGCACGGATAGGTTGCGCCTTGAAGTTCCGCGCATGCAAAATGCATGCAGCAATTGAGTGCGGCCTCTACTATTGTCGAGTAAGCCAGGACGCACGTCGCAAAACCGTGAGCGGCTCTTCTCACGAGCAGCCACGCACTTGGTTTCGTTTTCCTACGGCGCACAGAAAGTGTAGCTCGCTGCGGGCCGGCGTGCTATAAGCTGCCGTACAGGCCTGGGGGCAGAGGCCTTTATTTTGTTACTAAGGGATTGCAGTTCCAGAACAGCTGTAGAGGTGAGAGGAGGAGGAGGAGGAGGAGGAGGAGGAGGAGGAGGAGGAGGAGGAGGAGGAGGAGGAGGAGGAGGAGGAGGAGGAGGAGGTTAACCAGAAGAGTGTTCCTGTCGGGTACCCTGCAATGGGGGAGAAAGGGAAGAGGGAATGTAAAAGGGAAAGAGGAAAGAAATAAATGGGAGATATCCGCTGTTATAAAAATTATCTGTAGACTTCCTATAGACTTCTTACGGACTCTATTGCCTTCCTATAGATATTTCGTCTTGTCCATTCATAGTCTATAGACTGCTTACAGACCGAGGTCTATTAGGAGCGTAGGGCCATAAATCTATAGACTCTCTATAGACTGTCTACAGGATTTGTATTGTCTATAGACTATGGATAGTCTATAGAATGTCGAAAAATGTTTTTGTAAGGAAAGTAAGGTCACTACGCTGGCTGTGGTTCTTTAATGGTTGTGTGCGGTCGGCACCCTCGTACGGGGCTGGAGCTTGGAGTCTAACAGAAGTGCTGAAATTTAGATTGTCGGTTCTGTAAAGAGAGATGATTAGGCCAACGTCCATATAAACGGAGAGGTATAGAAGCGCAGATTAGAGAATAACTTCGCATCCATGTTTAAGAGCCTGTCTTAAACCAAGATTCTCGGCGCCAAGAAGAGAGGACCACAATCAATCTCAACTGCTGCATGGTGCTTAATACGGTTAGCAACGGGAATTTTAAGCTACAGGCGAATTTAACCTCGGAGTATCACACTGTCCCTCACTCCGCCCGTGCCTCGCAGTCAAGAAACAATTGCGACTCTCAACACTTTCCAAAAAGAAAGGCAGTGTCCCCTTCACTCTATAGAGCGGGCTGAGTGAGCGTGCGCCTTTCAGAATCAGAATCATGTTTATTTATACAAGAAGTAAATACAGCCTGGATAAATGTATACAGAAGGAGGTCCCGTAGCCAGCGACTGTACTGGGACCTCCTATATTGTTAATCAAAATGCTAATATATATGCAAACATAGCAGTAGCAATAACAAGTTGATGAAACAATCGCGCCGATACATATTTCCGCGGTGACACACATATTATATACAGGGGTGAGTAGCCATATACAACAACCAAGCAGAATAATGAAAATAGAAGTTATACAGTGCTTATAGTTATACAGATATTCAGTACTACTTATACATTACAAAATTACTAAAAAAGCGACAAACTGAACAGTAAATTGGCGATAGAGAAAATAGTGCACATATTAAAAGCATGCGGTGTACATGCTAAAACGGGACGATGCTGTCCGCCGAATGACAGATCCCACCTTCCCTGGTTGGCCAGCAACGTTCAACTATTGTTACGAAAACATGGAAACACTAAAATGTCACCCCCGCCCCTCAACGGCGCACATTATAAGAGAGCGCGCCTACTGCTCCACTGCGACGTGCGGCTTCTCCGAAGCAAACGCGCCTCTACACTGGCGTGGCAAACTCGCATCGGCCGCACCAGCGCGCGAGATATCAGATGTAGGCCTGGCTTCCTGCCCCGCCAATGGCACGCCCCGAAGGATGCCCGAAGGGGGCGACCGCCGGGAAATCGGGGTCAGTGCTTTCGTCGTGTGCGCAGAGGGGCGTGTGTGTAGCGCGCCCGGGTACTGGACTTCCCCCCACCCTCCTCCTCCTGCTGCGGCTATCCTCTTCCGTGGGTGGGCACCCCCTGCCTTGACGACATCCGGCCGAGGACGCCCGCCGTGTCTTACTTCCTTTCTCATGTCTCCTCCTTTCTCCTGCAGCGACAACGAACGCAGCCCGGGGCCCGGAACGGGGCAGGAGGTCGCGATTTCTGCTTAGCGCCCGGGATTCTAGCGTGCGTGCCCTTGAGGTGCGACTGTCGGCGCTTGTTTACTGGTAGCGCGACGCGCCTCTTTTGTGCACTGAGCAGAGCACAACATGCAAGAGGTCAATACCCTACGCCCAGCCACCTTCCGTCTCCTCACTGTACCCCAAGAAACCCCAAGAACGCCGTTATTCCACGATTGCCTGACAGGAGCGACGTTAGAGCTAGTGTAACGTTGTATTTCTCTCCGTTGGTGTAACTGTTCTGCTCTTCGTAACAGGCGAGACCGCGCCTGCCTACACCGGGTTCGCCACCTCCACCTCCTTGATGTAGCGTACACTGCCGTCTATGCAAAATTGGACGCTCCAGAAAACAATTTCGCTCAACTTGAGATGTACCAGAAAAACTTGAGCACTTGATGTACATCTGCAGTCGCTTGTGGGTTCCCGGGGCACCCTTTCGCAGAAATCGACGTGCTTGTTGCCATCACACATTGCTTTATTACACATCATCGTCCACATTAACTGCTCACGCTAATTAGTGATCATAATAAATTAAATATTCCTGTAATGTAATCCGCCTACTGTGCAGTGTGAGGTGCTCGTACAAGGTCTCCATTTATCACGCTGAACTAACGTTCCTCGGTGGTGTCGAGGCAGCGTGCGCGGCTCCCTATCCAACGAACAGCGGTTCAATTTCGCTTGACCACCATTTTTTTTTCTTTTCAGCGAAACTGCTTTTCTACGTCACTGACCTCTCTACCAGTCAGGATTTTCCATTCAAGCCTGTGCCGGGTTTTCCACCGAACGGGACCCTTAACGCTGTCACGTTAAAACTAGGCTTTGCTTCAGAGCTCCACACTCAGCCTCGTGAATATTCTTCGATTCAACGAAAATTCTCTTAAATTTTTGTAAGGACCAGCATCGTATGCACACCTTGTGAAGAATCGGGTGCTTGTACGACGTGTGAGGAAGTATTTTGTGCCTATGCTCCTCACTTCGTCATGTCCATCCTCAATTCGAGAAGCCTGTCACGTAGATTACCAGGCTAACATCTCCAGACGTCATCAAAGAATGCCCCCTCCACTTGCCTATAAGTAACGGTGAGGTTTTCGTTAAGCTTTGAGCCGAAATTTTTATCCAGAATGTTTTTACCTTCTTCTTGTCTTCTTTCATTTTCATTTCGGACTTTAGGTTCTGGTTGCAACTCAAGTGCGCGTAGTTTTTAGCGCGAACAGACAACCGGTGGCACAGCATAATAGAAGTTCAGCATGAAGCATATAGGGTCCTCTCGGATTCTGCATCACCCTATACGAACTGTCACTCATTCTCTGAACGCATGCACTGCGCAGCAAGAACACGCTGAAGGCCGTAGCGCACCTGGCCTGCCAGACTTTCAACACACATCCAGAAGTGGCGAGCATTTATAGCCAGGCATAGCCGCGTCTACGTCGCTTCTGGAATCAGGGCCTATTCGACGGGTGTACGATGACAGCGCGCAGAAGAGCGTTCGCGGTCGGTTCTAGTGTTTGTTTTGGGAGCTGACACCGCGGGTTGCAGCGGCCGCCTGCAGGCCGCTTCTGAGACCGGAGACGGCGTCTGCCGCCGTATTGGTATGCGACTGCCACCTGATCAGCTGCCGTAACCGCCGCTCACTCAGTACGGAGCGGCATACCTTGCTGCTCAGCGTGGGCTCCTCTCCGGCCAATACAGTTCGGTGCTACTCTCGCTAACTTGTATGCGCCTCTGGCGTATTCACCGTAGACGCGAAAATTCCAAAAGAGTGCAAACAGAGCTGGCTGTTTGTTTCGGCATTCCGCGCACGCCTTTTATGAAAACGTTTGGGCTAGCAATATTTTTTGGTGTCGGAAGCGTCCACGGTCAGGATTGGAGTGCCAGTTATAAGCTCTGCTCTTCGTCGCGCAGATGTGGGCGGCTCTTCGCACTTGCTCAACCTCGCCAGTGCTGCGCCGATTTGTACAGCCGCGGTGCTCAGCGCCCGGCGTCGTTCTCACGGTCAGCCCTGGACGTCCAGCTCTTCCCACGGTCTCCTGCGCTTCTGCCGTGCGGGTCTCTGGGGGTGTTCGATGAGGCAGGGGGACGGTGTTTAGTCTTCGGTACGGAGGTGCCGCGAAAAAGCCAAACTGCTAATCTGCCAACGCGGGCACTTGCTAAATTAAAGCTGCGGACTGAATTTCTGTTTGTGACTACTCCTGAGCCCCGTTCTTCGCACCGTGCGTTCGGGACTCAAGGAAATTAAATTTTTTTCCGCCGTTCGTGTTCGAAAATTTGTTGAGGTAAAAAAATGTTTCCTGACCATATGTCATAACCAAAATTAAATCATAATAAATGTTTATCACATTAATTACCATATTAATTCATATTTAAATTTATCATTTTGTCATATTAAATTTAGCAAAAAAATGGAGCCTCCTAAGGTGCCTAATTTACCCGAACAAAAGCCAGGGGAAGCAGAGGGCGAACCTGACTAGAGCCCTAGATGGCTACAAGGGCAGCGAAAGGGAACTAGTAGAGAAGCTAACGCACAAATACAGTCGAACCTTGTTATAACGAAATAATATATATAACGAAGGAATGGCGATTCCTCTTGGAAGCTCGGTCAACACGGATTATAACGACGTGATTGCCGGGCCCCTTAAGCTTCGTTATAACGAGGCTCAATTGTGCATTCAGATTGGTGAAAACAACACGGCACAGCCAGAGTACGGAAGAGAGCAAAATCCCGAAATATATAGAGCAATAACGATCAGGGCGATAACAACAACCGTGCTGGAAATGAGACAGAATGCATTGCGAGTCCGGAAGGGGACAGAGCCGCAGTCAAGATTCTGGCCAACCACGATGAATCCTCACTGATAAAACTAACTGATTTTTTTTAATAACTGCTGGGCCGAGGAAAAAATACCCCAGTCCTGGAAGACAGCAGAGGTGCACTGCATACCAAAGCCGTGGAAAGAAATCAGCATAGCGAACCTAAGAGCGATCTCACTCGCATATTTCTCGGGGAACTTTTTAGGAAAACAATCTACAAAAGGCTATATGCCCCTAGAAGCACAAGCACCACATTTCGCTTCAGAACAAACCTATCAACTCATGACATCCTCCTCCAGCTAAAAGAGGAAATAGGAGATATGCCTAGAGGCAACCAAACCAAAAGCTATGCTAGATTTAGATCTCAATGATGTAATTGACAATGTTAAGCACAAGACCATACTGAACAACCTAGAGAACGCGAACTGCAGTGAATCTACCCCGAAGTCTATAAGCCACAATGCTCACTGTGGCATAGAGGCGGACCTGTACCACACGGTATGGGCCTGCCAAAACAACACAGTAATAGAAAGGATAAAATAACCGATGATTGAGCGGTGGGAGGAAGTGCTGTCCAGCTCCGACTCGAAAAATCAGCACTGTAAGGTGCAGTGGAACTTCGGATTAGGGGTACCGGCCACCAGTTTTACTTACAATTAAAATGTTTTCAACATCACAACCATCATCATCGTAATCATCATGTTATAATCCCTTCTTTATTCGAAGATGAAAGAAAGAAACACACGCACATGACATCCAACCTTCTCATCCTTTGCTCCAATTCCTGTTTCTATACTCTGAATAACATAGGTTAGTGCGCGACTCACGTTAGCGCTGTTGTGCGCCGCCGCGTTGGCTCAGTGGTTATGGCGCTCGGCTGCTGACCCGAAAGACGCGGGTTCGATCCCGGCCGCGGCGGTCGAATTTCGATGGAGGCGAAACTCTAGAGGCCCGTGTTCTGTGAGCTGTCAATGCACCTTAAACAACCCCAGGTGGTAGGTCGAAATTTCTGGAGCCCTCCACTACGGCGTTCGTCATAGCCTGAGTCGCTTTGGGGCGTTAAACCCCGATAAACCAAACCAAACGTTAGCGTTGTGATGATCTGATCCGGAGATAGAAAGAGGTTACATGATAAGTCGACATGCACCTGTCTTGCTGCAGCTCCATGTGAGGAAAATAAAGCGGGAATGCGGAGCGATAGGGAATGAGCGAAGATCCTCGTTGTTACGATTACAATGTCAGTGCATTTGCACTGTGCATATAAGCGCCCTTAATTGTCCCCTGTCATATGAAAGCACATCACGGCCCACGCACCAGCACTTTACCGTATGCAGACATTTCGCACTGAGTGCATCAGGCTGGAGCCGATCCCAGCGCTAAAAAGAAGTATCCAGAGGACACCTCGCGAGGGGCCGCGCACCTTCGACATCATCTCAATCTCTCGAAATCGCCTGCTCTAAACTGTAGGGAATCTTTGAAAGATAATTCCTGGCGGCTGAAAGAAGCCTTCCGCTATGAGGAATAGGTGAATAAACTAGCAAGTGAGGTACAGTGTCTAATGCTGTGTTTATAAGAAAGGAAGAAAAAGAGAGAGAGAGAAATAAGAAAAGAAAGAAGGAAGAAGGAAAGAAAGAAGGAAATAAAAAAATTAGCGATGATTCTTTTATTTTTCTTGACGTTGTAATCCCGCATAACGATGGAACTGATTTTTTTATGTATATGCGTAGTTCTTACTGTTCTTATATCATTTATACATTGTTCTTGCTAACTGTATTGTCATTGGTTTGTATTACAGCTGCTGCTGGACTGTTTCTAAATAACTCTAACCTTGCAATACCTCCTTGTATATTTTTGTTTGTCACCCTAAAATCCTTATTTTATACTGCATAAGTTTTATAACACTGTGCAATACGTCTTTCCTTTACCCCGTAATGGTCTATAATGTTGCTGAAAAAACTGTTCTGCATTGTTCTTATGTACCATTTTGTAGTCGCTCCTCCCCTCTTTAATGCCGTCTGCATGGACCATGAGGGAACTTGAAATAATTAAGAAATAAATAAATGCGCCCTACGCATGGGAAGCGGCAAGAAGAGAAGACTAGGAAGGCCGAAGAGTCATGCTCAGCACAAAGGATGAGAAACTGCTGCGAGGTCAATAGCATGCATCTGGTCTCTCTACCTGTCTCTCTCTCCCTCTTAAATTTCATGAGAGCATCCGCCTGCAGGGCAGGAATCTGAACTGCTCTGCGTCTGTTCAGGGGAGCGCGGCTTGCTTCCCTTTGAAGCACCCGCTCGGCCTTGAGTATTTTAGGCCTACAGCCCGGTCTCCGCCTTTTCCAGCTGCTTGATACGCCCCGCGGCTGCGTAAGCGAAACACATTTACGGAAAGTAATTCCGTAACCAGCGGGCACTCCCTGCTGTTCTCAAAATAGACGCCATAATTTGCTCATCTACATTATTCCTAATAAACGGACGCATGTGATGCGGTATGACCGAGAGCTGCGATGCAGTGTCGCATGCTACTTTCGACTGAACGACATCGCACCTTGCAAGGATGACCACACATCATTTGTGTCAGATGGCGGCATCTCTGGCCTGAATATCTGCGTGCGCTGTCTACCTGCAATCGCAATGTACTTCACGGCTCCTAGTGCAGAAGCGAAACCTTCATCCGTCGCTTCATAGGGGCCCTTTCCATGAGAGATGTAAGATCGACACAGTACGCAGGTCGACTTATTATCGCACTCACCTCAGGACTGATTCACGCATTTTAATATAACAGCACATAAATAAAATTAAAAAAAACAACATAATATACGACCTGGGTCTGAAGGTTGAGCATGCTGGATTTGGTAGAGCCATGAGTTCGGCGGGGTATGCTACCATAGCGACAGTACCTAATGGATTGGCGGAAGGAACTATTCAGTCTAAAAATTATTCACCGCAGTCACAGTAAAGAACCAACTAAAAAAACAGAAAAAGAAGAGATCACAACGGGTGGTGTGTACCAGGAATTGATAGGAAGTATAATTGGTGCAGTTCGTCCTCTTACGGCCTGGCCGGTTAGCCGGGCAGACGACCAGTCACTCTGCGCTCATGTGATTGTATTCATTAACAGCGAAACTGCCGCGGACAGTTCATTTCCTAGCAACAATGAGTAAAGCATCTGTGACCGATGCTAGTTTCTTCAGCATTTTATTGGTCCCAGATTTCATGTGTAAGGTAATGCGCTTGTCTGCGCGTCATCAGGTGCGCGGGCTGTTCGTCGCTGGCAGTTCTGTTGGTCTGCAGAGAATGTGACTGTCGGAACGAAAGGCGTGAAAAGCGTCGAATAGGTTCAGGCGGAACCAGCGAAAAGGAATAACCCTGCAGTTATTCCATCCTACTGATGACGCCATGGCAGATTACTAAATCAGATTATCAAATCAGAAGTTTAACGTTTACAGTTCTCTCCACCGCGCCTAGTTCTATTCTACTAAAAATCGCGGCAGCAGCCTAGTTATTTGAGCACGTGCCTCGTGTGCAGAAGGTGCGGGGTTCGACCCGAACTGTCCCCGGTTACTCACCAGTTTCAAATGGGTCCAAGCTTTCCCCTCACCTGATGCTTGGCTTCTCCAGGGTGCTCGGAAAAAGGGGCCGTTGACCCCTCTTCGATTGTATTATAGAAGATAGGCTATGCCGCACCATGGCGAAGCTGCCTTTTGTGACATTAAAATTAAATCATTATTGTCCTCACAACTGAACCTGGCTTTTAGTTGCGAGGAAGTATGCGACCCAGTAAATGATATCGGCGACGACGGAATGCCTCAACGAGGCAAAAGCAGCGTTTTTCAAATGCAGTGCTCAGCGTATGCAGGTGTAACCTTCGCACTCTCCTGACAGATGTCCGCTGTCCGGTGTCCAGAGTCGTCTGTCTAGAGACGCCCAGAAAAAGGACTGCGTCCCACCAAAGAATCAAGCCACGCAATTCAATTTCTCCTCAGAAGTAGCGGTCGGTGGTGGCGATAAACTTTAATCAGTAAAGAGCTTAGCGCCCCACGAAGTGCGAGGGGACCTTAGTCAGGAGCACAGACGCGCTGCCTTTCGTCCACTGATGGAACGAGCGCTAAATGTGCGAGCTGTCATTTCGTGTTTGCGCTTTCTTAGAGAGCGACTTCTTGCAAAGTGTACAGCCGATGGCAAGCTACAACAGGTGTTAGATACGGTTATTGTGTTTCTTAACGCCCGGAGTACTGTTCCCCTTATATGGGTAGCTTCTCGAGGTTTTAGAGAAGTTTTTTCCTGAGCATGAAAATGGAAAGGCAGAAAAACATCTTGCGTGTTTTACTGGTGCGGACCGAGTTAAACATAGCACACTGTAGCCTTCTAGTACTTGTGCGCGTTGCATAATGAAAATATCGAGGCACGGCACGCGCATTGAAAATTGGATATGAGGACATGAAAGCCGCCATAACTGTCCCCCTTCTCAACCGCGCCGTGAGGGAAGGAATGAAGGAGGAAGTGAAAGAGAGGAAGAGGGCTCGTAAAGGAGGGCAACGTATTAATTTCGACCACCTGCTGCTATCGTAACGCGCACTACATCGCACAGCACAGCGCCACCTTTCGCGCCCATCTAAAGTGGGTGCCGCAGCTGGGCAGCGATGGCTGGTACAGCTCCTCGAGGATACATAGGCTTTCTTGATATCTACTAGGACAGGCGTGGTTATACTTACAACAAAAAAAAAGCGATCTCCGCTTACTTTTGTCTGCAGCTGTACAGTTTCCAAAGCCTATGTGGCGTCTTGTATCAACAACCGACAAGGAAAACTTAATGTCAGAAGTGGGGTTTGAACCCACGCCCTCGAGAGAGGAGCTTAAACCTGGCGCCTTAGACCACTCGGCCAAACTGACGGGGATGACGTCGCTTATTTCAGAACGTAATCCAGACTGGACTGTATAGCTCCTCACCAGCGATTCATGATCAGACGCGTCCAGCGACTCACTCCTGTACCAAGCGAGAATTTTTGGCGCTAAACCACTGGTAAGCTCACCAACACCGAGAATCTTGTGCGTCCGATCTTCTGCTGACACCTAGCAACAGCGACGCCATGTTAATTTTTAAAAAAGCATAACACACAAATATCTCCAAATTTCGCCCAGCCAACCCCGAATTTGACCATAGCCGACATGATGGCAGCCTCCAAATTTGGCTCTGGCGATTTCCAAAATTTGGCCCAGGCCACCCCCGAAATTTGACCTCGACCGATTTGCACCCAGATCGGTATCCAACCATGATCGACTTCGCCCAACACGGTGGGGACCTCCAAATTTGACCCGGGTGATTTCCAAAATTGGTCACCCCAGGAATTTGACCTTGGCCGATTTGTACCAAAATCGGTACCCAACCATAATCGACCTTGCCCAACACCGTGGTGACCTCCAAATTTGGCCCGGGTCATTTCCGAAAATTGGCCACCCCCGAAATTTGACCTTGGCCGATTTGTATCAAAATCGGTACCCAACCATAATCGACCTTGCCCAACACCGTGGTG